>CAJNDS010002228.1:0-268743 GCA_905221605.1 Symbiodinium natans
AAACAAAAGGTCATACGCATAGCCCATGGCGCGATTTCGCGGCCATATGCATTGGCTTGCTTCTTTCGAAGGTGGAGAACGACCCGCTGCTTGAGGGTCTATTTCAAAAGCTTGCAGCTTCTTGGACAGACAAGGCAGAGCTTCGCCCAGACACCCTGTCAAACTAAAGGATTTGCGCCACGATCTGCGGGCTCTCATGAGCAAACGTACCCAGTCCAACTTGCTGACTTGTCCGTCACCAAGCTGTCGTAAGATTTGGTACTCCGTTCGGAGCCACCACTTGAAAGAGAAGAAGCCGCGCACGTCGAGCGGCTGCAGCAGGAATGTTGCGCCGGACGGCACGAAATTCAATTTGATGTCAACCTCGCACGCCCGTAGAAAGACTTCTTTGGAAAGGTGGCATGGAGCCACATCGAGGGTGAGAACCGGTTCCAGCAACCATCTCCAACCGTCCAACGCTAGCGAAATCAGGTCCAGCATTGCCAAAAGCAGTGATGTGGAGTTCCATGAGGAGACTGTTCGCCAGACATGTGTCCCCGGGCGGCATTCTGCGGCCACTGTCTGCATCAAGCCCAGTGTAAACACGGACTTATTCCCGATGACGAAATGTGGCAAGCTCTGCTGAAGCTCGTCGTTGTCTGATATCACTGCCACATAGCTCACAAATGTCCGCAAGTCACCCTTGCGAACCGGCAGACGTGGGCCCTCCACGTCTGCTCCCCAGTGGCGGCGTTGGACCACCAAGCCACAAAGAGGGTGCGGCGTCAGAGCTACAGATGTCTCATCAAGGTTGAGATGCAAAAGACGTCGGGGTGCACTTGCATGTCGAAGGAAGCTGAGCGATTGGAAGAACACCGCCACCTCTGCCCGGACACAAATTCAGATTTGGGCCCCCCATTTTTTGGGCCAGAAAGCGGTCCCGTTTTTGTTACTGGGCCGATTTGCAACTCCAAATATGATGCTTGCTTGTGACCCCAAAAAAGGCTCCTCAATCTATGCAAAAAGTCTTAACTTCAGAAGAAAATGCACCCAAGCCTTCTGGGGCAAGAGCGCAGGCTCCACAGCCACACGCACTGGCACGGTTCCTCTACTCACATCCCAACGTTTACACCATCGCTGCAACCACTTCCGGCCGCCACGGTTTGTGGCAGCCCGGCAGCCAGCATGATCACCCAATCTTCGTCGAAACTCGAAGAAGGCCGCCTCCGAGGTCGGAGCCGAGTGACAACGAAAGTTCTGCTGCCGAACCCAGCGAAAAAGGTTGGCCTCTGCCAAGAAAACGTGAGCTTCTCGAGAAGCATGTTTTTGGGCCGCCGTCTGCGGATCTGTACAGGCATGAACATCAGAAGCCGCAGCTTCCCGGTAAAGATTCTGGACAAACGTAATGCTTGGCAGCGTGTCGTCAGACGCTGCACGCCTCTGTAGTTGTCGGGCGTGCTGCATGGCCACTATTGCATTGTGACCGCTGAGAACATAGGTACACAAGACCTGATGCCGCTGCTTTGGGGAAAGTCCGCACGGCCAACTCACTCTGTGGGCTTTTCGGGCTGCCCTGACAAGCGGCCGCTGTCCTTCTCGCAAGCGCTGTTGCAGCTCGCGGCAGGTCCGCTTCAGAGAACACAAGCGACAGGTAGCTGCTTGGCAACGGCACTCCATGGTACAGAGCACTTCAGCACCGCAAAGCACTTCCTTTTGGAGGCTCATGCGCAGGCAAACTGCGGAAGTGCGAAAACGTCAGACGAGGCTTGGAGATGTACCTCTTGCAAGATTTCGTCGACAGTCTGCCTGCACCACTACCAACTACGTCGCTGACTCCTGACGCTAAGAACTTGGCCAGACATGCACACGACAAGCTGTGACGAACGACAGTCAAATACGGTCGATTCAATCTCGGCAAGGGCAACACAATGGCCCTCTATCCTTACGTCATGGTCGATGTGCGAACCAACAACGACTTGGCAATACAGCAGCGGTAACCCGCAACATACTTGGAAATACCTGGCTTTCCTGCACCCCAAACTGGGGCCGCTGGTAAGGCACCGTGGAACAACAACAGTTGAGATCTGGCCAACCACCATCTTGCCGCCGGCCTTAAGATGACAGAGTCCCCCTCCAGAGACCTCCCTTACCAGTTTGGGCAAGTGTCCACCCTTCAACAGCGGAAATCTGGCCAAACGCCGTCTTGCAGCGACTTGGCACGACCTTCTGCGTCGGTGCAAAAGGAACGTCAAAGTAACCTGGACCTGACTTGGAGCTGGAACACCCCCAGGGTAACCCGCACATGAGCGTCCCGACGCCGAGCGGACAGCCTGTGCGCCGGTGAGAGCTTCCCAAGGCGCAGCATCATCGGCAAAAAAAGGGGGAGGGGTGCACGAGCAAGATGAACACCGTCCTGAGCCACGGCGGATAGGAGCAAAAAAAGGGGAGAGGGGTTTGAGCAATGGTGAGCATCAGCAAACAAAAAGGAGGGGCGTCAGGTACTTGCAGGCAAAGCCGCTTCCCCTAGCCCCTTGAGCCCTAAAGTCTTCTTCTGCTGTCTTCTTCTGGCGTCTCCACCTAGACAACCGGGCAGTGGAAAGATGAACACTCTTGCACGCAACAGGCTGTCTGTGACACTGTGCTAGGTGTGCCAGAAGCGGCGTGAAGCCAACTGGACGCGTAAAAGCCAGACAGCTATCGAGCTTGCAACATGCCTTTTTCGAGACGATGGTGCTCAAGCCTGCGCACGTTTGAACGCAACAGCTGGCATCTGTCAGAAGCATGGAAGCTGCCCGCGTACTGTCAACCACAAACCACTGGAACATGTGTACAATTGGCATGCGCCTTCACAGCAATCTGATGTACTCAGGCTTATGGAAGACATAGCTGACAGCTTCGGAAGAAAGGATGCAGGACATGTGAACGATGCACAGGACGGAGAGCAACAAGTCTGGAAATCCAAGGTTGTCGCCTGCCTGTTGCCTGGATTTGGCGTGCACCCGATGGCAAGCAGCAGTTTTCCTGTCGCACATCAGTTGAGCCCGACTTGGCTGGGCATGACAAGCCAGAGCATGCGGGCATTCGCAGGCCTCAGCACACGCGCGGCCGCGGCCCGCCCTCCCGCCCAAGCCCCCTCCCACCGCCCTACATGCTTGAAAAAAAGCGGGCGCGGTTCAAAGCAAGCTCAAAAATCAAGAAAACATGTCAAAAATCATGCATGCCCGAGCCGTTCAGAACGAAGGACAACACTTCCAAAACATTGTTGCATGTGGAAAAAGCCTTTGTCTGCTCCAACTTGAAAGGAAAAACAGTTATTTGTATTTTTCAATCGGTTCTTGAGCCAGAGCTGCCTCCTGGCGTCCATTTCTGCCCCCAAAAGCGGCTTGCCCAAAAATGGTTGCAGAGTCTTCCCCTATCATTATATGGCTTCGTGGTTTAGGCACAGAGCACAGACAGAGTTCCGGCTTCTTGGCTTTCACGTCTCATACAGCGGCTGCTTGCAGTCTATACAGATTGAATTACCTTCGAGCCACTCGCGCTCCTCGCTCTGCAACTCCTCCAGCTCACGCAGCCAAGAGTTCGACGTCAGAATCATAGCGACGTTGTAGACATACACACTGTAGGTGAACAGATTTGTTCCAGAGTGGGCGAGCGTAACCTCTTCTGTGGATCCCTGAAACAGGCGACGATTGCGCAAAACCATGTCCGCGGAACCTTCATCATACAAGATGGCGCGGTGGACCAAAGGGTTGAAGCCACGCAAGTCAGGCTGACTCACGCCACAGCAGTTGA
The DNA here is from genome assembly GCA_905221605.1 of Symbiodinium natans. Taxonomy (NCBI): domain Eukaryota; class Dinophyceae; order Suessiales; family Symbiodiniaceae; genus Symbiodinium; species Symbiodinium natans. The sequence continues at coordinate 3,772 of CAJNDS010002228.1, forward strand.
GCTCTAGTGTCTGGCGATGACCGAAGAGGCTGCGAGCATAGATTGTTTTACCAAGTCGCGTGGGACCAGTTAAAACAAGGAAGCTCCTTCGGAACATGGGGCGGGCGAACTGTGGCAAGAAGTCGCGCTGGACCTGCTCCAGCACAACGGCTGTCTTCATGAGGGGCTGAAGGTCCAGGAGCGCTTGCGCCTTGCGCGCTGCAACGGCCTCTGTCTGCATGCACTGTGCATGGAACTTCATGTTGTCTAAATAGGCTTTCACGTGCTTCTTGCAGCGCAGGTACTCCTTCTCCGCAACCTGCTCCGTAATTTTACAGGCCTGCCATAAATTGGTAATCCAATCCGGCGCAATTGGAAAGGTGGTGAAGGCAGGAGCTGTCGTCGTCATATGAATGGAGCCAATCTTCGGAACCTGTAAATAATAATGCCCCTGATCGTATGCCTTTCGGCAAGCTTTTCCACGAGCTTGCTTGCACTCCACAGACTGATGCGGAACGGCACCACGAAACAACAGACTGGGCTTCGGCAGAGTCACCGTCTGTCCTTACTTTTACCCCACAAAACTACCGGCAAGGACCCAGGAGGAACGCCCGAAGCGGCGGTGGAAACAGTGGGTCATGTTCACATCAACCCTTTGAAACAGGGCACCTAATTAGCTAACTGCACCGGCGACCGCAAAACCGAGCCAGGACGCAGAACATAACCAACTAACCTGCGCCAAGCATCTCGAGTCAAACATCAGATGAAAGTGGATGCTGGGCACCAGCTTCTCCAGACTCACAGCGGTGTGCAGCTCACACGCAAGAGTCATACGATCCAGCTTGCTTTGCCGTAGCTGCTGCGCAAAGCGTTGGAACTCATCCCAAAGGCTTGCAACCTCGACATTGTCCTGCAAGAGGCGACAGATATCGGCAATCCGCGACTCCCCTTCTGCCAACATTGCACTTGCCCCGGCATCTGTAATCCTGGACCAGGAGCCAGAGTATCTGAACATCGTGCCACTGCCGCGGTAGGAAGGCAGCGGTTGCTCATTCAAGACTATGGGGGGTTCTGCGTGCCAGGAGGCAAGCAAAGCTCTTGCTGCAGCCATGAGATGAGCAGGCACTTGGCCCAGCATGGCCTGTAGAACTGGAACCTTGTCTATGCTGGTAAACTCCACTCGCAGGACATTGCGCCTCTCATGACCATGTGAGCCTTCCTCGACCATTCTCCTCGCAACCCACGTGTCTCGGACAAGGGTCTGGAGCTGGGTCCGTGTTTGCCTGCTGTTTTCTCCCTCCGGCGGACTCTGCTTGCCCTGCAAACGACGACGTTTTGCGGGCAACATGGCTCAGGCAAAATGCCCGGATTTACATGCACGGCACGTGCCAATTAGAGACAGGCAGTCACGCTTCTGTCAGATTCCCACGCAGTTACACAAACCATACGGCGCTCCCGTTTAGTTAGAGGGTTTGTGGGAAAGAGTCACCTGCACGGTACGTACCATTTAGAAGCAGGAACTCACGCTTGTGTCAGATTCCCCTGCAGTTACGCAAACCATGTGGTGCTCATGAAAAGTGGTGAGCTCTTTGGTGAGAGGCACTGAAGCTCACTGTCCAAGCCTGCGAAACGCTGCGCAGGAACGTGACAGGACCCAATGTCTACCTTCTCTCATTGCAGAAACCATTACCGCAGGACCGCACAGGACAAGCCACGTACGAGAACTGCAAGATGACACGCGTGGTCCTGCAAAACCGTTGTGGGACAATAGAATTATTAGTCCAAAAAACGGATTTGCAGGACCACGGGTTTTCGAGGCCTGCTTTCCCGGAACGTTTCGCGGGGCCGCGTGCCCAGAGCAAGCTTCTAGTGGTCTCCAGGTCTTTGGCCACGAGGTGGTAGGAGACGAAGGAACGTCCACAATGGGACTGGCTGCCCCGGAACTCCAAGGGAACATCCCTGGGCTGGGTTGTTCGTGGGGTGTGAGCAAAATGAGCACCAGGGATGCAGCATGAGCATGACAAAGGGGGGCGTTTGAGCAAAACGAGCACCAGGGATATGAGCATCACACAGGGGGGGGGCGTCTGAGCAAAACGAACAACATGTATTTCATGTACCTGTTTCTGTACACGTCACGTGCAGAGACGCGCAAAGCACAAGCATTGCGGCGCCATTATGCAGTGGTCTTGCCTCAACCCAAGAACTTGGCCGAAGCATGCCCATGTTTGTCTCACATCCTTGAGCGGCACTTCGCACGCGTGACGAACATGGAGAAAGGAGAGATTGTGTGAAAGCGATAGAAAATGCGCCCTATCCGAACTGCCAGCATGCGTCCCCCCCGTAGCTATGCTTCTGCTCACCGTCTACACGTCCTTACCTTCAAAAACTTAGGCCCAAGTATGCACATGTTTGTCTCACATCCGTCAGCGGCACTTCACAAACATTGACAAACGAGAGCTTCTGTGAAAGAGAAAGGGAGAGCTAGACAGAATGCGCCCTCTCCGACGTGGCCAAAACCTTACCGTCGCTATGCTTCTGCTCACCGTCTCCACGTCCTTACCTTCAAAAACTTAGGCGCATGCCCAAGCATGTCCATGTTTATCCCACATCCTTGAGCGGCACTTACGCGCGCGAGATTGTGTGAGAAAACGAGAGCGTGAGAGAGTGTGAAAGAAACTGTGCCCTGCTCTGTAGGACCAAAAAGCGAAAACACCCTCCAAAATATAATCAAAACCATACAAAAACAATCAAGTTTGACATGTCGGGCGTAGTGACTTTTAGGGTTTAGGATGGTTGCCCTGACCCCACAAAGGGAAAACACCTTCAAAATATAGGCAAAACCCATACAAAAACAAGCAGAGAGCAAAAAAACACCAAAATCAAGTTTGACATGTTGGGTGTAGTAACTTTTAAGGTTTAGGATGGTTGCCCTGACCCCAAAAAGGAGAACACCTTTAAAAACATAGGCAAAACCATACAAAAACAAGCAGAGAGCAACAGAAACACCAAAATCAAGTTTGACATGTCGGGTGTAGTGACTTTTAAGGTTTAGGATGGTTGCCCTGACCCCACAAAAGGAAAACACCTTCAAAATATAGGCAAAACCCATACAAAAACAAGCAGATAGCAAAACAACACCAAAATCAAGTTTGACATGTTGGGTGTAGTAACTTTTTAAGGTTTAGGATGGTTGCCCTGACCCCAAAAAGGAAAACACCTTTAAAAACATAGGCAAAACCATACAAAAACAAGCAGAGAGCAACAGAAACACCAAAATCAAGTTTGACATGTCGGGTGTAGTGACTTTTAAGGTTTAGGATGGTTGCTCTGACCCCAAAAAAGGAAAACACCTTCAAAATATAGGCAAAACCCATACAAAAACAAGCAGAAAGCGAAAACAACACCAAAATCAAGTTTGACATGTCGTGAATAATCCTGTTGCTGACAGGATGGCCTCCAAATCGGAGCGAATAGAATCTTCAGCTGTATGTCCGAGGGTTGCCTCCCGGATGCCAAAATCGACGGGCAACATCAGCGTGATTCAGCGTGGCATACACATTTGACAAAGATTGCACAAGTACTGCAAAGGCCTACACGGGCAGGCATTCGAGCAGATCTGTTGTGAGGGAAAGGACTGGGGCCGGGGCGTGTGCACATTTTTCGCAGAGGTCGAAGCCGCTGTTGCTGCATCGAAATGTGACGGTAAAGACCTTCAGCCAACTGGACTGGCAAGCGATGGGGGCAGATGGTACTCAATGGTAGCGATGTGTCACGAAGAAAGCGAAAACAACACCAAAATCAAGTTTGACATGTTGGGTGTAGAAACTTTTAAGGTTTAGGATGGTTGCCCTGACCCCAAAAAGGAAAACACCCTTAAAAACATAGGCAAAACCATACAAAAACAAGCAGAGAGCAACAGAAACTCCAAAATCAAGTTTGACATGTCGGGTGTAGTGACTTTTAAGGTTTAGGATGGTTGCCCTGACCCCAAAAAAGGAAAACACCTTCAAAATATAGGCAAAACCCATACAAAAACAAGCAGACAGCGAAAACAACACCAAAATCAAGTTTGACATGTCGTGAATAATCCTGTTGCTGACAGGATGGCCTCCAAATCGGAGCGAATAGAATCTTCAGCTGTATGTCCGAGGGTTGCCTCCCGGATGACAAAATCGACGGGCAACATCAGCGTGATTCAGCGTGGCATACACATTTGACAAAGATTGCACAAGTACTGCAAAGGCCTACACGGGCAGGCATTCGAGCAGATCTGTTGTGAGGGAACGGACTGGGGCCGGGGCGTGTGCACATTTTTCGCAGAGGTCGAAGCCACTGTTGCTGCATCGAAATGTGACAGTAAAGACCTTCAGCCAACTGGACTGGCAAGCGATGGGGGCAGATGGCACTCAATGGTAGCGATGTGTCACGAAGAAAGCGAAAACAACACCAAAATCAAGTTTGACATGTTGGGTGTAGTAACTTTTAAGGTTTAGGATGGTTGCCCTGACCCCAAAAAGGAAAACACCTTTAAAACATAGGCAAAACCATACAAAAACAAGCAGAGAGCAACCGAAACACCAAAATCAAGTTTGACATGTCGGGTGTAGTGACTTTTAAGGTTTAGGATGGTTGCCCTGACCCCACAAAAGGAAAACACCTTCAAAATATAGGCAAAACCCATACAAAAACAAGCAGAAAGCGAAAACAACACCAAAATCAAGTTTGACATGTCGTAAATAATCCTGTTGCTGACAGGATGGCCTCCAAATCGGAGCGAATAGAATCTTCAGCTGTATGTCCGAGGGTTGCCTCCCGGATGCCAAAATCGACGGGCAACATCAGCGTGATTCAGCGTGGAATACACATTTGACAAAGATTGCACAAGTACTGCAAAGGCCTACACGGGCAGGCATTCGAGCAGATCTGTTGTGAGGGAACGGACTGGGGCCGGGGCGTGTGCACATTTTTCGCAGAGGTCGAAGCCGCTGTTGCTGCATCGAAATGTGACGGTAAAGACCTTCAGCCAACTGGACTGGCAAGCGATGGGGGCAGATGGTACTCAATGGTAGCGATGTGTCACGAAGAAAGCGAAAACAACACCAAAATCAAGTTTGACATGTTGGGTGTAGTAACTTTTAAGGTTTAGGATGGCTGCCCTGACCCCAAAAAGGAAAACACCTTTAAAAACATAGGCAAAACCATACAAAAACAAGCAGAGAGCAACAGAAACACCAAAATCAAGTTTGACATGTCGGGCGTAGTGACTTTTAAGGTTTAGGATGGTTGCCCTGACCCCAAAAAAGGAAAACACCTTCAAAATATAGGCAAAACCCACACAAAAACAAGCAGATAGCGAAAACAACACCAAAATCAAGTTTGACATGTCGTGAATAATCCTGTTGCTGACAGGATGGCCTCCAAATCGGAGCGAATAGAATCTTCAGCTGTATGTCCGAGGGTTGCCTCCCGGATGCCAAAATCGACGGGCAACATCAGCGTGATTCAGCGTGGCATACACATTTGACAAAGATTGCACAAGTACTGCAAAGGCCTACACGGGCAGGCATTCGAGCAGATCTGTTGTGAGGGAACGGACTGGGGCCGGGGCGTGTGCACATTTTTCGCAGAGGTCGAAGCCGCTGTTGCTGCATCGAAATGTGACGGTAAAGACCTTCAGCCAACTGGACTGGCAAGCGATGGGGGCAGATGGCACTCAATGGTAGCGATGTGTCACGAAGAAAGCGAAAACAACACCAAAATCAAGTTTGACATGTTGGGTGTAGTAACTTTTAAGGTTTAGGATGGTTGCCCTGACCCCAAAAAGGAAAACACCCTTAAAAACATAGGCAAAACCATACAAAAACAAGCAGAGAGCAACAGAAACACCAAAATCAAGTTTGACATGTCGGGTGTAGTGACTTTTAAGGTTTAGGATGGTTGCCCTGACCCCAAAAAAGGAAAACACCTTCAAAATATAGGCAAAACCCATACAAAAACAAGCAGAAAGCGAAAACAACACCAAAATCAAGTTTGACATGTCGTGAATAATCCTGTTGCTGACAGGATGGCCTCCAAATCGGAGCGAATAGAATCTTCAGCTGTATGTCCGAGGGTTGCCTCCCGGATGCCAAAATCGACGGGCAACATCAGCGTGATTCAGCGTGGCATACACATTTGACAAAGATTGCACAAGTACTGCAAAGGCCTACACGGGCAGGCATTCGAGCAGATCTGTTGTGAGGGAACGGACTGGGGCCGGGGCGTGTGCACATTTTTCGCAGAGGTCGAAGCCGCTGTTGCTGCATCGAAATGTGACGGTAAAGACCTTCAGCCAACTGGACTGGCAAGCGATGGGGGCAGATGGTACTCAATGGTAGCGATGTGTCACGATGATGCATCTAGAAACCAAATGTCATGGCAGAAGCCCGGACGGCTTGCGGGACTTGGCAAAGACTCTTCCCATTGCAACTGGCCTGCGAACATGATCTGCCAAGCGCATCTTTGAAAGTCGTGGCATGAGAACAGAAACAGCACCATGGTGTCCGCATCTCTCCAAGTGCGCGACCACTGCGGCATCCACCGGTGAAATCGCGACCGCCGCGCACCCAACCGCTGGAAGCTTCTTGGGCAGCTGTCGTGTGGTTTCGGATAAGAACAACAACGTGCACTGTAAGCAAGAGCCAAAGAGAAACAAGCAACCACATTCGATCAACATCTGGGCGATCAGCATGTTTGGTTGGCTGAGGTCAAGCCTTCAAGGTTCAAGGAGATCGTTACACATGGCACGTTCCGTGACCACATGCATAGGCGTGCTTGCATTCTGTAGAACGCACAACTTGACGCTGCTGGCCATCTGCCAACTGGCGATAGCTAACGCAGACACAGCAAAAACATATCTCAAGCAGGGTGGCTTGGACTTAGCTTCGCTAAACCGTTCACAGCTCAGGTCTCTTGACGCTCTTCACCAACAGCATTGTCGCGTGGACGTTGCGCTTCTTGACGTGGTCCGGCATCTGCGTTTTGCCGTCTGCGCAGTAGCCAGATCAGTGAGTCGTCGTCCAAATCGCCTGCTTTTCGCAGGAGGCGGCGGCGCTTTCTGACCTAAAGGAAAACTGCTTCGCACACTGTCACACTGCATCAGAGCAGGCTACGCAAAAAGAAGTGCTCTTCTTGAGGATAGCAGCTTCGTTCTTGAGGGCTTTGCTGGCGCGCTTCAGTTCGTCCTGGCAAAAAAGGCACGTGTATGGGCAGCGTGCGCGCATAGGACAGAAAAGTCTCTTGGCACCTTCAGCTCTTGCCGCTGCCTTTTGAGATCTCGTACAACATCGCCAGCAGCAGCTTCGGCACTCATGGCTGCAGCAACTACCGTGGCGCATGCACACGTCTCTCTTTCCACCCACTTGAGGACACACGAAGCAAAGCACGCGTTCCCGCTCAGAAACATTGCACACGCTGGGCCCTACTTCCAGCACCAAGAACGCATGGTCCTTTCCACCATGTTGCACCTTCCCCAAGCTGCACATGAGCAGATTTTTTTCAAGGAGGCACTCCTTCGACAGGAGAGTCCTCCTATAGGGGACCTCACCACGCAAGTCTTGCAAGGGATGTGACTTTCCACCGCGAGCTGATGTTTGCTACCATGTCTTTTCACTCAGGAGGGATCCACCAACCTCAACACAAATCAATCTGCCAAGATGCAGCTGACCTCGAGCCTTTAAAATTGTGCAGGCAGAACAGGACGGCATGTGGACCCATTGTTCTTTTCGAGAGACACACACACACATCTCCTCGGATCTGCTCCATCGATCTCGATCATTCACTTGCATGCCAGACAGTGTCTTTATGAAACATGTTGGGAAAGAAAAGCCCTTAATTAACAGGTGTCCTTTAACTAAGCAAATAGCGCTTAAATCAAATTAACGCATAATCCCTTAACCATGATTTAAAGACTTTTGGAGTCTCTGGGTTGGCTGCTTGTTCCAGCGCTGTGGAAACTAGTGTGACGACTCCTGTCCATGGAGGCGATCTGACGTTGGGAGGAGGCGGTACCCCATCGGCCCCTCCCCGCCGTAGCGGCAACATTAGGGACCCACTACCGGGAGTACGTCGTCCTCCTAGCCCCAGAACCTGACCCCACGTACTGCATCTCCGGAGCGGGCCAGGAACATCGATGCATCTCCGGTCCCCTTGCGCCAAGCCCTCGAAGGACCCACCTGGACCAGCAGAGCCCATCGCAGATCTCCCTGTGCCTCCCCTTGCCTGGCCTCCATCGCTGCTCGGCAGGTGCCCATTGCCCATGTCCGCAAGGAAAGTCGGCCCCTCGCCCAGGATCACGACGGTTCTCAGGAGCCGCTGGAACCGCCAAAGTCCAAGCCGAGAGGGCCAAGCGAACCCAGCAGCACTCGCGATCCCAGAACTCCGGCCAATACGCCCCCAATGCAGGGCAAAACAACATCGGTCTGTGGGCTCATGTGGCGCGCACTCCAAGCAGGACATCACTTTGGGAAGAATGTCAAGCCTAGGTCCTACATGAGCCTGCGTGACTCGAATCATCTCACGACACATTGCCAGCAGCTTCGTGCATATAGGACCTATGAAGAGTTGTTAAATGGCTTACCGCACCAGCTGCAGGATTCGGACGCGTTGATACAAATCGCAGACACCCTTCTTCATTTGCCTGAGACTTTCCCGGCGTCTTATCTGAAGGTCTACGACCCCATCATTGCGCAATGCCTTCGATTGTCGGGAGCGCTGCAACATGTTGACCTTGCGAACATGTTGGCATGCCCGGTTCCGCAGTGAGATAAAGCAAGGCTCTCGGAGTCCCTGGTAGGGTATGGTTTCCTGACCACTGCCCAGTATATTGCGGATCTTTTCTTCGCGGTGGCGGATATGTCGAGCGTCATCAACGCCAGCTTTCCGGCCATGATGTGCTACTCTGACCCGGATTATTGGCTGGGTGCGCTCCTGCTCGCATTTGAGTCCCACCAAAAAAAGTGATCACGATTTCGATGTCTTACATGGGACCCTTAACCATGTATTTTCCTTGTGAAGATTTCTTTGTGGTGGGATGTTTTGTTTTGCCCAGAAGCTTTACAGTCATGTCTCATGTCATGTGCCGATGCAGCTGTGCTCGTGAGTATCAAAAGTTTTCATGGTAGCGGAGCGCTTGTGATCCAGCCTTTGGGGCCTCGGATTCACTTGTGCTCAGGGAGGCAGGACCCTTACCTCCCGGGGTCAGGACCCAAACCCCATTAGTTGCTGCCGTAGCTTCCAGCCATAGCCTTCGTTTGCCTTGCCGAAGAAGGCTAGGCGGTTGCCAGCCTAATCTCCTCGAGACTCGTGTTGTCACCTACCAGCCACGGAGGTGTCACCAGAACTTGAGGAGCAGATCCAGTGTTTTCAGCTTTGGGACGACGAAAGAGTGTTAGATAAGCTTCGCAAAACTGTTCTTGAGTGGTACATCGAGCCGTCGGTTGCAGAGGCGGAAGGAGAAGAAAACCGAACTGAAAGGGATCCAGAACGCGCCAGAGATTATTGCTTACGGTTGCAAGTTGTTGAGTGGTGAGCGAGCCCTGCTTGAAGCATACCTTGCAGCAGTCTTCACCGTTCTCACTTTTGAGCCTAAGAAAATCTTGCGTGAGAGAAATTTCCAAGCATCGTCCTCCAGTTTCAGCAGAAACCTTGGTCCGTCTGGAGTGGAGTTTCAGTTATCCACTGATCCAGCATCGTCATCCAGTTTCAGCAGAAACCTTGGTCCGTCTGGAGTGGAGTACGATCTAGATAGTGACACGAGCATTGCATCTGAGACTTCCTTAGATTGGGAGTGATGACCGACGGGAATGGAGCTGGGCCACATCCGCTAGCAAGCCCAGCACTCAGCCCTGTCCACAGCCCAACCGGCAGCGCCGGTCCAACAGATGGTGAGACTCGTCTTTTGGAGATTCTTGCAGGAATGCAGCAGAACCAGCAGGTGTTGACCGAGCTTCTGAGGAGCCAGTCCGAATCCCGCGCCGCAGCAGCCGCTGCGACCACATCCTACTCAGGTCTAGCGGCCAAAGACCTGAGCAAGGTGTTGAGGCATCCTTCAACCTTTTCTTGTCAGACCCGAGATGAGGAGCTGATCAAGTGGCCAGCATGGTCTTGGGAGTTTGAGCAGTATTTGGGGACCTTAGATAAGGAGTTTCAGGTGGACTTCACTCGCTTGAAATCGAATCCGAAAACTGAAGTTCTCCCTGCACAGCTGAGCGCCACTGAGCTCGACAGGTCACGCATCATGTATGGCCTGCTTGCATCGCTTTTGAACGACCGTCTGAAGCGTCTTCTTAAGACTGTGTCTGACAATAACGGGTACGAAGCATACCGCTTGATCTCGCTTGACCTTCGCCCTTCATCCCGCACCAGAGCCTTGGCCCTCATGCAGACAATCCACAATTGGCCTGTGTTCGACAACAAGCAAGGCCTCCTGACTCAGGTTGTTAGGCTTGAGCAGGCGATGGCAGAGTATGACTCGATTGCATCACAGGCCATGTCCGATGATCAGAAGGTTGTTTCGCTTCTGAGATGTTTAACAGGCCAACTTCGTCAGCATGTGAACTTGACCATGGAAGACTCATGGACATATGCCGAGTTGCGAAGTTTGGTTGCTCGATATGATGCTTCTTCGTCAAAGTGGAGTGCGTCTGTTGCAGCGACTTATGGCCTGTCAGAGGGCAAAGGTGGTGTGCTTGTGAATGCGCCTGCAGCATCCAGTGAAGCCGTTCCAATGGAAATCGACCGCCTTCAAAAGGAGATTGATAGGCTAAGCAAAGGCAAGACTAAGAAGGGTGATAAGGGAGATAAAGGTGGTAAGAAGGGCAGATATGACAAGGGTAAGAAGGGTAAGGGTGATGGTAAGAAAGGGGATGGTAAGGCCAGGCCTCAGCCCAGCACAAACCCTAACCCTGCCGCAAACAAAACTTGTCATAATTGTGGCCGAAAGGGTCACTTTGCCCGAGACTGCCGATCCAAGCGAGTCAGACAGGTTGAAGACGCCGCTGTTGCTGATAGCAGCGCTGCACATGCTGACACAGCCGTGTCAGCTGCCCCTGCCAAGGCGAAACCTGCTGCAAAGCCCCAGGTGAGACGAGTCACCTACAACCTCGATGACTTTGATGAGTCAGCCGGGGGTGAGATCCGCATGGTGTCAGGTTGTGATTCTTGTGTGGAGAGCCAAGACGAAGTAGACAGGCAAAGCAAGGGAGCTTCGGGTTTCTTTTGCAAAGCGCTGAGCATCTTTTCACGTTGTGTGCCATCGAGGTGGTGCGTTTTCCACAATGCATTGCCGAGTGTTGCACAGAGCGAGGCTGAGCACGCTTCGGGCGTGTGTCAGCGTGATGTGGTTGAGCACACTTCGGGTGTGACCTCGACCAGTGGATCAGTGCGCATGGTCCAGCAGAATGCCGAGCATGGCATGGAGATCGAAGTCATAATTGACTCAGGTGCTGACGCCTCTTGTCTACCGCAAAACCTCAGCATGCTTGGAGTTTCCTCTGGAGGGCCATGGGAAGGTTTTCAAGATGCCCAGGGGAATCAGCTGCTAGTTCACGGGACTAGGCGAGCTGAGCTGAGCTTCGGTGATCAGCCTGGATTCACCGAAACGTTCTTGGTTGCTCCCCACATCACCACACCTCTTCTTGCAGTTGGGAAGTTGTACCGCGCCGGATTCAGCATGGTGAACAAAAATGGAAACATGAGTCTTTGCAGCCCTAACGGAGAGATCCAAATCCCATTGCATTTCAGGCAGAATAGCCTTGCTGCACGATTGCATGTGCGTATGATCCAGCAGGATGCATCCCGTGTCCGTGCTGTGAAGTGCACTGTCGCTGATTTGGCTCTTCCTGATTACTTTGTGCAGATCAGTGAAGATGTTTTCGGCATGCGTGGATTTGGAAACCGGTTCGTTGACATCACGATGGCGTTGCCTCATGAGGGTTGCAGCTTCAGGAGCACTGTTGCCAAGTGCCCCGAACTCAATCAGTGGGAGATTCTTGAGTGGTGCGAGAGCATCGTTGATGCTTCCGATCTGAGTGGACCTTTGCCTGAGAATGCCACCCGTGAGTTGATCGTGTTCGCCACTCGCAAGATTGTTTCCCCAGATGAGCTTGGGTTGACAGTTGCAAGTGACTCAGCCGAGTCAAGCAGACCTCATGTGTTGCCACCACCACCTGAAGAGCCTGAAAATATGGACCAGGATGAGCCACAACAGCATGCAGCCGTTGCACCCGATCCCGGGGCCGAGCTGCAAGTTGATGCAGCCCTGCGTGACGAGGTTGCAGCAGATGATGATGGGACACTCGTCGTTGACGGTGTGTCGTTGAGCCTTGAATCGACCCTTGCTGTTTTGAGGCAAGCTGCTCAGTCACTGGGGCTTGGTCGTTCCGGTGGTAAGTCCACTGTGCTGAAGCGCATTAGAGATCACTTAGCCCGCCAGGACTTGATTGCTGCCCATCAGGCCCGGCAGCAGCTTGCTGCTGCTGAAGAGCGTGTGCCAGTGGAGCAGAAACATGTTACAGCACCAAGTGAAGATGCATACCGTCAGCACTGCCTTACCCACACACCTTACAAAGAGTGGTGTGCCCACTGTGTTGTCTTCCGTGCACGGTCCGACAGGCATGAGGCCAAGACCGAAGACCATCGTGCAAGTTCCGTCTTGTGCTTTGATTTTGCATATACCAGTAGGGTTGATGGGGGTGACAAGTTGTGCTGCCTGGTTGCATACGACACGCAGACTAAGTGGTTGCAGGCATGGCCGGTGCCGAGCAAAGGTGGAACTGCTTGCCGTAACTACATGGCAGTTGAGCTGACCAAGCTGCTGTCGTACCTTGGGCACAGACGAATCACCCTTCGTGCCGACCCAGAGGGGTCATGCACTGCGCTTGCGAATGCAGTCCAGGCACTCAGGCACCGCATTGGCATGGAGACCCACATTGAACAAACCCCAGTGGGGGAGCACCAAGGCAACCATGCAGAAGGTGCCATTGAGCGCATCAGACAACTCGCAGGGACAATGCTCTCTGAGCTCGAGGGCAGATTGAACATCAAGATCAAGACTTTCGACCCGTTGCATCACTGGTGTTGGCGTCATGCCAGCTGGACCCTTCAACGGTTTGGTGTCACGCAAGACCTCACACCATGGGAGAGAGTGCATGCATCACCATATGGAGGCAAACTAGTCCGTTTTGCAGAATGTGTCCTAGCACGTGTGAAGACTGCTACAAAGGGCAAACCTCGGTGGCTTCGGGCCATGTGGTTGGGGAAGTCAGATGTTTCTGATTGTCACCTTGTTTGCACTTCATCAGGTCGCCTTGTCGTCGCCAGATCAGTCCGTCGAACCACATGTGAGTATGATCCCAGCCTCTTGTCTGCATTGCGAGACACACCTGACAAGCATGTGTCATTCCTTGCTGGACGTGTCGGAGCAAGTCGCAACCAACTTGCACCAAAGCCAGTCACAGAGGAAGGCCCCGGCAGTGGGAGTGAGGTTGCAGCTAGCGACCCGCCAACAGAGAATGAAGATGTCTTCGACAATCCCCATGACATTGCCCTCGCCCCTTCTTCTGTGAGATTGCCAGCCGATGGCATGCCTGCGACTCCCGATTATCGACCTCCTGCCCAGGAACCATCACAACCTTCCAGACTTCCACCACGATCAGCGCCTCCTGAGAGCGCACTGGCCACAGGAGAGCCCAAGCCGTGTCAGGCACTGACCCCAAACCCTAGTCTGGGTGTAGGCCTTAACCCCGGTCAGCCGACCACCCCGGTTGATGAAATAGGGACTAGAAGGTTTAGACAGTGCCATGGCTGAACTTGAACAGGTTCATGAAAGAGCTGAATTTGATGGTGATGTTCAGGAAGCAAAGCGCCAGAGGATCCGGGCAGTGAATTCCCATCACCACAACGATGAAGTCGTCCACTTAGAAGACCTAGGCCTTGGGTCAGACACTGACCTCAACGAGTCAGTTGAGGATCCGCCTGCTTGGAATGCAACCGACAATTTCGAAGATGCCAAGAACATCCCTGAAGAGTTGTGGAGGCCTTTTGGGGCCGGTGAGCCTCAGCTGTCAAGTGAAGAATTGGCTCACATTGACGACATAGCTGAAGCATTCGAGTTAGCCCGACTTGAAACCATGAATGTTCTTGAAAGGCTACCTGCCACAGCTGACTTCAGCGGGTTTAAGCGTCTAAGCACAAAAATGGTCAAAACTTGGAGAGTGAAACCATCGCCGAAAGGAGGTGGAGAAGCTTTCCTTCGTCGGGCCCGTTTTGTCGCCCGTGAGTTCAGGTGGCTCAGTGCCATGGTGGACAACGAGGTGTTTGCACCTGCATCGTCGAATGCACTTCTTCGTGTGCTGCCAGCTGCGCTTGTTGCACGTCAGCCTGAGGGCTGGACAGCCCTATCTTTGGACGTTGCAGATGCTTATCTGACGGTTCCGCAAGCCGTCGATACCATCGTTACCATATGGGTGAGAGGTGAGCAAAGATACTACAAGCTACTCCGAAACCTCCCAGGCCAACGCTCAGGAGCCAAGGATTGGTTCCAAGCGTTTCAAGCACACCTGATAAAGGAAATGGCCATTGAACCGCTGGTGGAAGCCCCAGCACTGTTCTCCATTCCTGGAGGTTCAGATGAGGGCCATGGCGGGGGAGGCGGGGGTCTTTGCCACGTTGATGATCTTTTTGCAGTCGGGTCCGATCCGACCATGCAGAGACTCAGTGAGTGTGTGAAGTCCAGGTATCGCTGCACAATTTCCTTTTTGAGACAACCCGATGATGAGGTCAGTTTCTTAAAACGGAGACACAGATGGGTCAAGGGTGATGTTTTCTGCATTAGCCCAAACCCTAAGCACGTCGTAGATCTTGCAAGAATCCTTGGCGTCGCCGCACAGCGCCCAAAGGACAGTCCTTTACCAACAGGCACGCTTCCTTTATGGACACAGCTAACGCCACTTGATGAGGAGAAGTCAGGAATCTACAGAAAGTGCATTGGGGTACTGCTTTATGTGTCAAGCGATTATCCTGCTGCACAGTATGCAATAAAGACATTGAGCAGCATGTGTGGGAGTCCCAATGAGGGATCATGGCGGTGCCTGCGCCACCTGGTGAACTACATGTTCTTCCACGAGAATCACGTCACTTGCCTTCGGACTGAGGGCAAAGGCATCGGCCTGGTTGTCCGAGATGACACCCACACCTTGGAGGTGTTCGCTGATGCTGATTGGTCAGGGAACAAATCAACACGAAAGAGCACCAGTGCCGGATGCATAGCCTTCGATGGGATGGTGATTCACACCTTTTCCAGAAGCCAGAGCTGCGTGAGTTTAAGCAGTGGAGAGAGTGAATATATCGCATGCGTGAGTGCTACATGCGACGGCATCCTCCTTCGCAGTGCCCTGCAGCACATCATGCGTGTTGATGTGTCCATGCACCTGTTCACAGATTCCAGCGCAGCTCGGGGGATCATGGGAAGGCAGGGATGCGGACGTCTTCGCCATATCTCCGGACGCTTGTTATGGTTGCAGGATTTCTTGTTCAAGTGGAAGAAAGCGTCGCTACACGCAGTACCGACCCTGACAAATCCTGCTGATTTGTTTACAAAGTCCTTGACAGGAGCCCGTGTCCGTACCTTGAGCCACATCCTTGGAATCCGTGATTCACACGATGGATTTTCATTGGTCGGGACAACTGAGTTTGAGGAACTACAACGCCGTGAGCAGGCAAAGAAGTTTCTTCGTGCTGTGAGGAGCACAGGTCGAGGGAATGCCGAGGCGTTGCATCTTCTTGCATTGCTAGTTCAGGTCGTGGGTAACAAGGCTGCGGATGATGAGGACCGAGCACAGTTTGTGCCTGACTCGCCCGCATCAGCAGGCGAGGATGCATACCCATGGACCAGCTTTGCCTTCGTTGTCACCTTGACAGTGTGCATCGCATTCATGCTTGGCCGTGCCAGCGCCAACACGAACTTTGCATCCCTTTTGGAGTGGCCCTTAGTTAGGTGGGTACGTAGTTGGTTTAGGCTTGAAGCAACAGAGGCTGAGCAACCATTGCTAGCCGAAGCGCCTGCTCTTGCAGAGAACCTTGACACCACATCAGAAAGCAGCCGTGAAAGTCTAGGCTTACAACATTATTCGCCACGAACTCGTGCAGAAATCCTCGGTCGATCGCCGCCTGCGACACCGAGTGACACTGAGCACGAATCTGAGCAGCCAGACTCAGAACCAGAAGATGACGATGACGACGTGTATCCTGGAGGCCATGGACCAGCCTACCAGAACCAGGCAGAGCTGATTGCACTTTATGAGATGGTTGGTGAAGCAGCAGCCATCGATGTGATGCCAGCCATGCAGCTGATCCCTGCAGGTCAGCCAGCAGAAGTGCAGCAGCCACTGCTACAGGATGATGACATCCTTCAGGTGAGGGAGGATGCTGAGGTATGGATTGCCCCAGTGAGTGGGACCCGCTTTCATCTCATTGGGGAATGCGATGGTTTGATGAGGGCGCGATATGTTCGCAGGCTGCTATATCGCCAGTTGCAGCTTGAGTTTCCTGGTCAGTGCAGCATGTGTCAGTTATGCCAGTTTTGGGCCAGAGAGCTCGGGCGTCGCCAGGACATTGCCCGTTTGGCTGCCATGTTCCACATCCTTCATGTGGGTGGTCAGCAGATCCCAAATCCAGTGCCTCAGAACCTTCCGGAGCCAGAACCGCACGATGATACGTGAAAATGAGCCCAATCACGATGACCGACAACTTTTCGTTGCATGTGTGTTTAAATGAACCCGAATTTGATAGAAGCAATTTCTTGAAATGCTCATGATGCCTCTTGTGGATGCAGTCACTGGCTGGTACCACTGTACCCGAGCTTGTGTGCAATTTTCTTGAATTGCGTTGGATCACCTTCAAATCTTTAAGAGATTGACAACTTTTGCATGTGGCCGGTAACCTCTCCTTTACCCATCACAGCCATGTGATGCCGATACTCTTGCAGCTTGCGGAGCTGGCAAGCAGACTCGCTTGGAGCCTCAGAGCTCACAAGGTGCCCAAAGGTCAAAGGTTAGGAGGTGCCCGTAGGCCTGTACAAAGCCCACCAATACGGTGGCGGCCCTGGAGCGCGGTGTGTCCGCCCACGGCAGCAAAGGACAAACCGAGTGTTGCTCTGCACTTGCTGATATGAGGCTTGTTGGCTGTCTTGCTCTGGGCATGTATAGCAGTAGTTCCCACCAAAATCGTTCTGAAAGCCTGCTTTGCGAAACGCTGCAAATCATCCTTTGGCGGGGTGATCACGATTTCGATGTCTTACATGGGACCCTTAACCATGTATTTTCCTTGTGAAGATTTCTTGTGGTGGGATGTTTTGTTTTGCCCAGAAGCTTTACAGTCATGTCTCATGTCATGTGCCGATGCAGCTGTGCTCGTGAGTATCAAAAGTTTTCAAAAAGGCCCCCTGGAGCGCACTGCCGGACTGCCCATTGTTGTGGGCTTTCCCGAATCCGACCACAAGATTACTGACCTCCAGGTCAATGTGCCGCCAGCGGCCATGGTGGCTTTCCTTGCCGGCCGCGCTTATCGGCTGCCCACATGCCCTACAACCAAGTATGCGGTGGACCCGAGTAGCGGACTCCCTCAGGTCAGTGGGCAGGTGTCCCAGAAGGCCTTGCAGGCATGGGCGGAGGCGCACAGCAGCCTAGCCTGAATGCGTGCAGGGCTCACAAACGCTTGGGCAGCGCTGATACCAAGAGTTTAAGCCGGAGTTGCCCCCTGCCCATTTTCTTGAGGCCATCAGGCTCGCCCTAGCAGCCTCGGTGGCCAATCAGAACATTGAGCACTTTTGGTCCGTCTTTAACCTGGAATGGCCCGACACTACTGCTCGGATGGCTGTGTTCCTCCGGCGTGTGCTGCCCTTAGAAAGCCTGCTTGCCTCGCCCCGTGGCGAAAACGCGGGTGTGAACGAGGTCCAAACCTCGCCGGATGTGTACAGTGTCTCTTCCGACACGGAAGCTGTGTCTCCCGCTTCGATGGAGGACCTGGCAGAGGAAGCGGACGAACCAGAGGCGCAGGTGCACGATTGGCGTTTCTCTGAACTGCGAACTACTGACCTTGCGGCCTTGCGAGAAGTTGATGTTGCTGCTCCTTTTCGGCTGCCGGTCATTGACGATGAGCATTGGAAAGGGCTCAGCACAACACCTACTAAGCATGGACCCCAACGTTCCCGGAATGCGTGGTATGATGCTGCCACTGCTCATTGGGCTGCCCTCAAGGGGCTCGCAAGATCCAAGCATCCAACTAAGCAGCAACTCAACAGCTTCTGGTTCAAGCTGTACTGCCATGGCACTCCCAAGGAGCCCGAGCCCTCGGCCCTCGCTGCCGCGCTTACCACCTTCCCCTTTCAGTATCGGGACGAAGGTGTTGTGCAATATCGGCAAATACAGGACGCCATCCGGACGATGTGGCATGCAGCCCAAGCCTCAATGAAACGGCACATAGGGGGCTCCATCCCAACTGGCATCCCTGAGTGGGGGGTTAGCGAGGAGGAGTTGCCACAAGTATGCGTCAGGCCTCGTGATGCCGCCAGTGACGAGGATTTGAAAGCGGCTGAAGGTACTAAGCCGGTTGCCAAAAAGTCAGGAAGACGGGCCCATACTGTCTCTGCAGGCTACCGCCCACGACGCCCTGACTGGGAAGGCCCTTGGCCGTGATCCCTCACACCCACCTGATTGCATGGGTGGGACCACTGGACTGTATTATCTGAATCGGTAGCTGTCGCTACTCAATGGCTTCCGTCCTGGGAGCCTCCAGGGAGCCTGCTGCTCTTGGCTGCGGCTTGCGGCTGCCCCACTGGCTGACCACCATGGGGAGCCCTGGGCTGGTCTGCAGTGCTCACTTGTAAGTCCCCAGTGGCTGACCACCATGGGGCGCACGGACGCTTGTAATAGGAAGTTTCCATGGCACCCCAACCTGCCTCGGCGAATGTGGTGAGGTGTACAACTTCAAGGCGCTTGAGCCCTCGGCCCTTGTTGTTGACCCTGCCGTCTCCTCTTGCCTTGCGGAAGGAAGGATTCGTGCAACATTGGCAAACCCTGAGGTCCACTGCTCCGCTATGTGCAAGGACTGGTGTTTCCCCCAGTGGAATCGGTCGCTACTGATGCGCATTGACCTCCCTTCTGGCTGGTTGATGCAACTTGTCGGGACGGGGACACCCTTCTGGGTGGGCGCTGCGGTGAGCCTAATGGAGCGGAGAGCCTCTCGCTCGGGGCTGCTCCACTGGCTGACCTCCATGGAGTACTCTGGGCTGGTCTTGCCTTGATTGTTCATCGTGTTATGTCCAAGGTAAGACTGCCCAGTCTTCCTCTCCTCTGCCCCCGTCAGCCGGGTCGGTTGCTCCATTTCTGTGCTATGGCCTTACGTGAACCCTTCGGCCTTGAGACCCAACAACCGCCAACCCTGGTGGCCCCGCTGCTCATCGCTGGACGAGACGACACGTGATTCACGTGCTGTCACGGCAGTGTGACCCGCCCTTCTGTAATATCTCGGCTGAGTGCCGACTCTGGAAAGACCAATACTGCGGTGCTTTCTTCCAGACTGTGGGCACTTCTATGTGGAGAATATACACCCACTGCCATGGCAGGGAGCCATTGAGCACCTGTGCACTAACCTGGCCTTCAAGAGGGTCATCCTCGTCTGTGCTTGGCCTGCGGCGGCACAGCTGTTTTCGCCGCTTGCTTGGCTGTAACCTGATGGCTCTGATTGGATCAAAGCAGTTTTACCATGGAGATCCTTGCGCTTCGGCACGCAAACGTGATGTGTGAGCCCTCCCATCTCCTTACCGACGTACCTCGTGGGTTAGGGTTTGGAGGGACCTGATGCAGACTGATGCGCAGGCCAACGCAAAAGCTGTGTGGCCTTGTGTGCGATGTCTTGACTGGGGGTCTTCGGTCGTCACTTTAAACTCTGTGGTTTTAAGGGTTTGGCAACGTGCTGATGACGCTCACGGTGGAATCGGTAGCTGTAGCTACTCACGCAGTGAAGGCTTGGCCTCCCCTCTGGCCGTCTGATGAGACTTTGCTTGTGCGCGGACATCTATCCAGGTGGGCGCAGCTGCAAGCCAGGGTGAGCGGAGGACCTTTCGCTCGGGGCTGCTCCACTGGCTGACCACCATGGAGTGCCCTGGGCCGGTCTTGCCTTGATAGTTCTTGCTGTTAAGTCCCACTGGCTGACCACCATGGGGCATACGCACGTCTTTCCTCTCCTTGGGGAGTCTGACCTGTAACATCCCTTTGCCACTGCGGGTCTGTTATCTGTCCTTGACGATGGGTACGTGATCCTGACCATCGAGTGATGACCTCGGTTCGATTCGAATGATGTCGCACCAGTAGCTACATGATGGTGGTTTTGAGAATCTGGCAGTGTCGCAATTTGCGATTCCCCGCATGCTCTGTGCTGTATGATTGCACCGGGACTTCAACGACGACTTCGAGTACTGAGTGCGTGGGGTTACCTAGTAGTTCAGCGCCTTTGCTTGCTTTGTTTCTTCTGTTTCTTTGGTTCTTGGGTGGTTGCGTGGTGTGTTTGGTGGTTTGAGCGCGCTGACTTCGTTTCACCTGTTATGTCGAGCCCAACAAGACCGGCCTACTGCGCTACTGATGTAGTAAAGAGGCGTCAGTCCAAAAAAAAAACCAGGTAACATCACAGAGCCCCACTTAGAGTGGCCAACATGCCAAGTTCCTTCATAAGACCTTGGTTCCTTTGCGTGCAACCCACCTGACTGTTGTTGGCACCATCTTAGAGGTTCTTCCAAGACTTTTTGCTACAGTCCAGGCCATTCGAGCATACTTTCCCATTTGGAATGATCGTTCCAGAGTGAACCTCACATGGGTTGGAAGCTATTGTATTAAGGGGCGTTTAAGCAGGAGTTCCCTGTCAACTGTGGCGCAGTTTCCTTTATGAAGAAGCCGATAGATTGGCTGCCATAAGATCCCATGAATTTTGTCCTTATTTTTCCCGTAAAGTTTGAGATTTTGATTAACTTGTCAGGAAAGTGAATTGTTCTTCTTGCCTGCAGGGCTAAGAGTTTTCTTGAGAATCATAAAACCTGAAAGCCACAGATCTGATAGCCAGCCTTCTCAAAACGTTCAAGTCTTGTGGAGTCTGCATCTCCTTGGCTCACCACAATAGATCACTCACACGCTCCAGACTGCAACAATAGTCTTCAGTCTGCTGATTGCGTCAGCCTGATTGTTCAAAGCTTGTAAGCCTTCAAGTCCATCCTGTAAGAGAAGCCCTCTTAAGGGTTTACAGGCTCAGATTGTCCAAACTCACCTAGTTCCATCTCGCACTGGATTCCACTTGCTGTTATTGGCAAACAAGCAGTCTCTTACTAACCCAGATCATCCTCGAAAGCTAACCGGCTAATCCAGCCACTGCGTCACGCTCCGTGGCCTGTCCGTCAGCTAGCCGGTCTAAATCAGCAGAAACATGAAGTTGCAACTGATGCTTCGCCAACGCAGGCTTACTCCAGAAAGGGCAAGGTCAGGGAGCAGCTTCACTTGCTTCCGTATTGCTGGAGGGCCCATCTGTTGCTTCCTTTGCAAATGACTGCAGTCCAAGTTGCTTTGTTGCCTGAGAGTAACAGAGCGCGCTATGTTCCTGACATCGGTGTTCTGGCAGGTTTACTGTTGCTTACGTCGCCCGATTCTGGAGCGCTGGATTAACGTATATTCGGAAGGTTCCTTCTTTGATTCGACGGCACCGGACATACTTCGCTTGACCCGGCTTTGTTCCGCCTTATTCGGAGGACTACAGATTTTGCAATTTTAACTTTTATCACCTTGTTTGTGGATTTGAGCGGCTTAAATAGCAGTGTGGATTTCCAACGCCTTATCAGGCCAAGCTTTTGTCCTTCCTCCCCTGCTTTTAGAGGTCTATGCTGGACCTTGCTGTCTTCATGCAGAAGGGGCGCAGTTTTCCTTCCAAGGGAATCTTACAGGGGTGTCCATACGCACTAACGGTCACTTATCGGCCTCTATCCAAGATTTCCTCTTACCCTGGGGTTGAACATGCTGATCTGTGGATCGATAACATTTCCATTAACATTTCGCATGCCGGCCCTTTAGTGGCAGCCTTCCGGCTTCCCGTAAGCTTGAGGCCTTAGGTGATAAGTGCGTTCTTCTTAGCAAATATAAGACAAAATTTGTATTCAGCAACCCAAGATCAAAAAAACCTTGCTTTCTCTTCGCCAGTCCAATGACTTTAATGTTGCAGATCTGGTCAAAGATCTTGGCCTTGATTTACAGGAGTCAAAAGACGGTGCGTTCAGGGCAATGTGTCTGGAGCAAAGCCCAGAATAGAGCCCCCCCAGACATGCGACCAGAAATCTAGTTGGCAAATACGCCCTTGCCAAGGGTGCAGAATCACGGCAGATTTTTTGTCTCTTTTTTTGAGGCGTTTTCTTGGGAGCCGAATGACGAATACATTGTAAATCCCAATGCGCCGTGCACTTACCCGTGTCTGAAACACCACGGCCGCTATGCGCTGTGGACCTAGCAGTTAGCAGGTAGCAGTTACTAATTAATCGTTACCAGTTAGTAATAAGTAGTCAGTCACAAGCCTTTTGCTAGCATGCCCAATGTTCAGCGTGTTTGTTTTTGACAAATATACATTGCAAGAGTATGATTGATGTTTCTGCAACGAGATACCCTTTGCGCGGTTTTGCTTTAGGATTCTTTCTTGCCGGGGTCGGGCCTCAAAAAGCCCGAACCGAACGTAATGGTTTGGAAATGACCATTGCTGCCAGACTGCAGGGATTAATCTTTTCCTGTCTGCAAGCATGTGAACATGTACAACATGTCATGAGAGAATGTAGTATCATAGTCATGTCCGCAACGCTGCCATTTGTGAAGCAACAACGTCCAATGTCATCCGCCCCACATCTGCCTTCACCATTCATAAAGTTTTTACTTTTCAGGCTGTCGACGCAGCGTAATGAGCATTCTCCCGCGGCCGAAGGCAAATAGATTATAATAGATGTACTGAAGGTGTTGAGAAATGGGGTTCGTTTGAGTCGTTTGTATAGTTCTGCTATAAGAGGTCTTGCTCAGGAGAACGTGAAAAGACGATAATGCTACAACTATTCACTTGTGTGAGCCAGACGCTGCCAAGCAATGCAGCAAACTTCATCCGGTCAACGCCGGTCCGCTGTGAAGCGTTTTGATTTGTATGGGAAGGCCACAGTGCAGAGGTTGAGCTGTTCTTGACGGTTGAAAGGCAGCTGGATTGCGGCCGACTTGCAGGAGTTTGCAAAACCCATTGAAGGTGCATGACGACTACAGAATCAAGACGCAGAGTGGTGGGCTCATATCACTGGTATCAATGATCATCATGGCAGGTTACTCAGTGAACCTGTGATTTTGCTTTTCGGCATCAGTGTGCATGCCTGTTTAAATTCGAGTGAAGGTTGGCAGAATCCTGGGCTTTTTGCTTTGAGGCTTTGCTTTTCTTCTCCGAGCTGAGCAGCTACCTTCAAGCAGAGATTGTTGCTTGGTGCTCGGGGTATTGAAGTGCAGGCATCGGGGGTTCGTTATGTCATTGCCTGATTGACCAACTTGTGAGGACCACATTGTTGTCGATACAACACTGAACCAGAAGCTACAGCTTGGAGCTCATCGTTGCATCCAATCATGTTGCTGCTGATGACGTAAGCAATGCATGGGCTGTTGGTGCAAGTGTCATGGCACAGGATTTTTCGACCGAGGATAGGGTTGAACATCACATTTCCCCACATCCGGTGCGATGAGGTCGCGCACTCAAGGTTGTGCTTTGGTAGCTTGTGGAAGCCACAACCTGCGATGAGGTGTCCGTGGACACCGTGGACTCCACTGGTGAAAATCAGGCACCGGAACAATCGTTCTGGCAGGCATGTGACTTGTTGGAGAGCTTCCGTCTGTGCAGACAGTAAACAGCCGACTTCACCATGCAAACTCCCGGGCTCTGCAACTGTATGAAGCAGGTTTGTAATGCTAGCGATGCGTGCTTGAGATTCTGGAGGGCAAGCCCCTTGTTCTTTTGTAGGTGGACATTGCTGGAACCCTGACCAAGCTGAGCCTCGGTTGCCAATGGTGTTTGGGGCAAGCAGCCTCTTATTACACGAAGTCGGAATGGGAACGCGCAGGTTCCGCCAGTGTTGCTGCAGACAATGTTGCGACATGCCGGTACCACTTCTTGTGCGTTAGTCGCCCCCACTTCTGCTGACGTAGTGGTCTTCGTCGTATTTAGTCATGAGTGGTTGTCGTGGAAGTCGTAGTGGTGGTGGTGGTGGTCGAATGGTGTTGATGGTGGTGGCTGTGGTTGTATTTTGTGCAAGGCATTGTTCTTCGGAGGGTCTGTTATAAGTTATCGCACTGGTTCTTGTGGCTTGCGACAAGCATGCATTGCGAGCTAACACCACCGAACAGTTTGTTGCTGCGAACATTTCCTCCATTTTCTGCTGAACTTTATGCGTCTGCGGATGCCTGCATGCTCATAATGGGGCTTCAACCTGTGTAATGGCCCACGCGCCCAGGAATCTGGACTTGAGCGGGAACCCGAGCAAGGGAGACCCCGTAGCAGCAGAGGGCGAGCCGGCCTGGCTGTTTGAGCAGCTTCTCGAGCTTGGGAGCTGTCAACGGTGCACGAAAGGATCAAAAAGCACTCTGAAACATTCTGAAGCACATAAGCAGATTTAAGGGTTTAGGGTTTAGGGTTTAGGGTTAAGTTTGAAGCCCCCTTCGCCAGGTGCTTCTCCTGTCTGGAAGCGACGCCCGCCCCCACAGAAAAGCAACAAGTGTCTGAACCTGAGGCGTTGGTTTGTAAAGACTAGGCTTGTGGGTCGAGATTCGTGTATGTTAAGATTGTGAGGGTCCGTCCCATTCTAAACTCTAAACCTTCCCAAGTCCTTTTTTATGAGAAAGTCAGCCTGCGGCAGCTGTCCGCGATCCCGCTTAACGCCTGTAGTAACATCATGGTTAGTTATGATGTAGCATCTTTCTTTCGTGTGAGTGAGCTCAGGTGCTGCAACACATGCCAGCAGCTGAAGGCTGTATTGTTTGGCTGTGACAGATGCAGTATGCGTATCAGCTGCCTGATGCATCGTGGGATAGAAATGTCTTGGCTCTTGTTGGAACAGTTGTAGAGTGGAAACAATCTGTGAGCTTTGTTTCCAGACGGGCAGACCGAATTTCTGTCCCTGTGTACAGAATTTGGACTGAACATAGAGAAACGAACAGGCGTACTGCAGAGAGCTTAAACTGCTCCTTCCCCTTTGGTTTTGTTAACAGGCATCCCATACTGTGCCCAGTTTGTGTCCCGGAGTGGATGTAAGAAAGCAGGGTTCATCTCGCAGGAAGCCTACCAGGACATGGGCATCCCGTACTTTCACATCCTGGATACGGCCAGAAGGGAAGAAGGGCTCAGGGAGTTGGATGCTTTTTTTGAAAGGATCAGGCTAGACGATTCCTTGTGTGTATTTCGTGTCTTGAAGGACACTGAGTTGAGAAGAGTGCTTATTTCCCAGGGCTCTCCCACATGCACATGCCACCTTCCTACTTGCAGGCGATGCAGTGCCGGAACAGCGTGGGCTGCCAGGTCCACGGAGATGTCTCGGTGTCCAAGGTGCATTGTGCGCAGCCAGGGTTTATGTAGCCTTCAACCCTTGAACAACCCTTGATGGTGCGGTGTTCATCTTGCAAGATGCTCGCTGTGCTGCCAGCTTGTCCAGCATGACCTTCACTTTTTTGACGCCAGCTGAAGCAGGTTGGAGGCAACGTGCACGTCGCTCTTGGCAAATCAACAGCGCGGAGCTCTGGATTGTGGTTGATCTGCTGCAGCATTGGTCTCCATGGGTGCAAGTTACGGCTTGTCCCGAAAAAGCGCAACAGCGGCAGTGTTGTTAGGGCCGAAGCTTCTCAGGTTCGAGATGGCAAGCACGTGCACGAGTTCAATCTGAAAGACGTCAGTGACGGCTTCAACACCTCCCACATCATCCATAGACTCGAGTGGCCGGCTCAGTGCGGCCTTTCATGCGAGTTCAGTCACAAAGCGATGTGCATGACACTGACACCTGTCGTGAGTGGGAGTTGTGACTTTAGGTTCGGGCAGCGAGTGCCTGGTGTCGAGTCTCCCCTCGAGGTGCAAATGTCTTGAGAGGGCTGTCGTCACGCTGTCGAACTTAGTTTAGTCTGATTTTGGACAGGGCACGGCGAAAATCGTCCTGAAGGGCGCGTACATGTTCCACTACTACATCAAGCTGGCCATGCTGGCTTGCTTGAGGGCCGTCTTGAAGCTGCAGTTGCCGTTTCTCCAAGAACGTGTTCCGGCACCAGGTTCCGACTCTTTTTGAGACGGGGGATGGCAAGAGCGGGCCTTGGTTGATGACGTCCACCTTTATACACAAAAAACGGTGGTGCGCCAGACCAGGCCGCTCTACACACACCAGTACTCCGCAGCAGTCTCAGGGAGGAGGGACGCCATGCATCAGTCTCGCATCAGTCCTGCATCCGTGCAGCTACGTTGACAAAGGTGACTGGGAGCGAGAAAGATGTTCTGGTCAGGCGAACCTTTGGAATTGCGTAGTGTTGCGGGCATGTCCTCTGCCGCAAGCAGCTAGAGCACTCGGGCCCGTTTGTTGCAGTTCAGTATCAAGGTCGAGCTGATATCTTAGCCAAGAAAAAAGTCGTGTAGTGGGTGGGCGGATTTTTCACGATGGACTGTGCCTTAGCGAAGCAGCAGGGGGTCCGTCATCGACATTGTCCCAAACATAGGTTCATGAGCAATTCTTCTTGCAAGCGTGTATCTCCGAAGCCGGATTTGTAACAACCCCAGGTGCCCAGGCTGTAGTTTCCTCCCAGACTCAAAGAACGGCCATCACCCGACACTTTCCTTCCCTCCTTGCATCCCTGGCGTCGTGTCCCTGGTGATCCACGGAGCCTGCGCGGGGAACTGTGCCTCACGCAGAGCCGACTTCACTCCGCAAAATCCCATGAGCCTCCCCGCAAGCGAAAGGGTCCGGAGTGCCTAAAAGCATAAAGGGTTTCAAGTTCTGACTTGAGCCCCGCCAAACCTGGAGGCAGGGGGAGCTTGCTGGCCTGCCGGGGGTCTTCTTGGTGTATGAGCCTGGGCCCCAGACCAGCGGATGTTTGTTTCAAGGCACTTAATTCACAAGCTTTGGGCGTCTCAATCTGAAAGTGGTTTGAGAACTCAAATGCTTCAGACAGTCTTGGCGCTCTAATTGAAGATGTTTCAAAGTAGTGGCACATAGTGGTGAAGGACAACAAGATTGCTGAGGTTCACCCCCTTCATGGTGCAGAAGACGGAGAAGGCACGTCTGGGAGTCTGGGAATCCTTTACGCCCTCGTTATCGAAGCTAAGTTTTCTAGCTGTCAGCTAGCGATGCACACCTCAACGTTTCTGTCTTCATCAGGATGTGCCAGTCACCCACTTCTTAATCTCCGTCTGTGCGATCATCGGGGGTGTCTTCACTGTTCCGGACTGAGACGCATGGGGCAGATCAGATTGGGGTAGCTTGCCCCGGCCGGCTGGCAGAATGTCAGGTGGCGAGCCTCATCGATGCCATTCTCTACCGCACCGCGAAGAAACTTGGGAAGCCAAAGTCCGTCGCGTGAATGCCCACCTTGGTGAAGTCCAACCCGAGCAAGGCCCTTTCACAGATGTGGCCCCAATTGGGCCCCCAGCCATCTTGAATCTCATGGCGCCGCTGCTGCTCTGGAGCGCTCTCGAGCGCTGCGCGAAAAGCGTTTGGCCTCCCTCCTGTGGCTGCGGCCTGTGGCTTAAGGCTTCGTCGACCTAAGAGTGCCGGAAGGCCTCTGAGAGCGGAACGCTCTCTCTCTCCGCGCCTCGCAGCCTGCGAAGAGCTTATAAAAGTCCTAATGCACGCTTGCAGCTTGCGGCATGCAGCTGACGCCGGAGTCGTCCAGCACATGCAATTTCCTACCACATTCAGAGAAAAGGAAAGAGAGCAGCCCTGGATTCCTGGGCTGACGAGTGGATGGAGTCCAGAACGAAGCCTCATCTTAGCGTTCATCTCTAATGAGCCGAAGGCAGCTAGACACAAGAATGCATACTTACCGTACCCTCTTTCCCACAGTCCCCCTGAGAGCATGAGCAGAAACCTGAGAGCGAGTCAGATTCTCGAGAGAACCCCTCATTACGTCAAACCCTGAACTCCAAGCACTGCGAGCCATACCCAAGCCATGGCATGGGTGCTGCCAGTTCTGACGGAGGAAGACCTGAACCACATCGCAGCACACAAGCCGCCCAAAGTGAAGCTAAGGGGTTCCGGGCTCGTATTGACGGGTTCAGGGCTCGCGTTCCGAGTTGTTTGGGTGTTTGAGGTTTGTGAGGGTCTGTCTCGGCGTGCACGTGCTTGGCTGGATGCGCAAGTCTGTGCACCGAGGTATCGCCCCGGTGTTTACACACCCTTGGACAACGCCTTGAGCCCTTTCTGGCAGAGAATTGCGGAGGCCATCGGCCTTGAATTGTTGCGTGTAGCATGTGCTTCAAACTTTCTGGGTTGGCTTCAGAAGGGAGAGCTGCTGCGAAGCCTGGCAGGAGGGTTTCAACCTTTGCCCTTTCCCCGAGCCATCTCATGTTGCACGGAGTCGAAGGCAGTTGCCCCCAACTCGTTTTGAAAGCAGGGCTTGGGCACCTTTCCATCGACTCGGTTCAGAGTTCATAGGGGTTCATACAGGTTCATAGGGGTTCATAGGGGTTCTCACAGTGTGCAGGCCCTGCCCCGCTGGCTGGCTCCAAATGCGGCCATGTGCTCAGTTAGACACTGATGCCACAAGGGCATCAGGGACACTGATATACAGCAATAAGACCGTTCAAGCCTCGAGCGTGCATGTCCTCCGTGCGTGTGCTGCTTTTGTACTATGCAGGGGTGTTGTTGTGCTGCAGGGCTTTGGGTATTCTGGGTGCGAAGTCTAGAGATGCCCCATGCTCTTCGTGGATCCAACTTGTTGGACTTGCTTCCCTCACACCTTGGCTGCGCACCCGACCTGGCAGATTACCTTCATCGGCTTTGCGCCCTTGGTCCTGGTCTACACGCTGTCCTGGCATGCCTGCCCCTTCTGTGACGTGGCGCCGCCGGGGACCGAGGTTTCGTGTGGTTCGTGGTTTCCTGGACTCTCGAAAGACTGAGGCCTCGATGGCTGGCCCTGAGCTACGCGACAGCCCTCTATTTCTACCAGACCATGGATGCTGTGGATGGAAAGCAGGCCGGCGTTAAAATATTTATTTTGTAGAATCCTGAGGGGCGCATTGGGGGGCACCCTGGGCAGTACAACAAGAGGTTGCCAGCCAGAGGGCAAAATGTGCTCAACTCCGTGCGCTGAGCTCTTCTTGCTCCAATTTTAGAATCTTCTCGAGTTTGAACACTTTTTTTGCTCCGGCATGAGTTTCGAATGTGGACACTGTTTGTTCCAAAGGCGAACTCATGCCGAATCTTGACACCTTTTGCTCCAAATTCGGATTCATTCCGAATTTGGACACTTTTCATACTACCATAGTACCACAAATGCCGCACCCCAATACCCGATAATGCCCTACAATACCCTACTACCCCTAGTGCTCCTAACATAGCGCCCTACAATACCCTACTACCCCTAACACCTTGAACACCCAACCCAAATTCAGAGGCCCGGAGGACTGGCTCCTCCACCCCTTTGGGCCACCTGGTGGACCACGGCTGCGACTGCCTCACCGGCATGTCCCAGGCCCCAGAGGGATCGGGTTTAGGGGTTTAGGGTTTGGGGTTTAGGGTTTATAGAAATTGTATAAGGTTTGGGTCCCAAAAACGTTTCGACCGAAAGTTTCGACCGAAAGTTTCCATTTTCAAATCCCCCCCTCCCCCTTCCCCCTTCCCCCCCACCCCCTCCCTGCCTCTCCCAGCAGCAAGCAGGAGGGGGGGGAGAGGTGGGGAGGAGGAGAGGGGGGGGAGGAGGAGGAGGGGAGGGAGGAGGGGGTCGAGGGGGGGAGGGAAGGGGGAGGGGGGGAGGGGGGGGGGAGGGCAGGAGGGGGGCCACGGCGGGGAGGAGGGTAGGGCGAGGTTTGAGTAAATTAAGCATTTGGCCTCAGACTTAAACTCGGCTTGTCAGCTTTTTAGACAAATAACTTGGAAAGTCAGAATAATACCACAGGGCGAGGTTTGAGTAAATTGAACATTTGGCCTCAGACTTAAACTCGGCTTGTCAGCTGTTTAGACAAATAACTTGGAAATTCAGAATGGCACCACGTACAATTTCTATTTATTTTGTCTTGAGGGTTTAGGGTTTAGGGGTTTAGGGTTTAGGGTTTAGGGGCTCCTTCTCAGGTGAGGTTTACTGTAGGGGTTTAGGGGGTCGGCCTTTGAGGAAGTTCAGGGACACTAGAGGGGGCTTCCATAAAAGGTTCTCAAACGGCTTCCCAAAAAGGTCCTCAAAGGGTTCATAGGGTTTAGGGTCAAGGGAGCCTGGGCCTAAAAGGAATTTTGGGGGGGTCCTCGCAAGTCCTCAGCATCAAGTTTCCTAGAAACCGACCCTCTCTGCTTCTCCCAGCACGCGGCCTTGTCGATGATCCTGATGCCCGGAGACATGTACTGGGTTCTCCAGTGCATGCGGTCTATCCAGCCAGGGCCTTGGGAACATGGAAGGCAAGTTCATGCGTCCATATGCATCTGCAAGCAGGGAAGGCCAGCCATGTTCTTTAAGTACGGGTCAGCTTTCACCGACAGAGTCGTGAACCACACTTTCCCAGACCTCGGCCTCCGCTAGCCGAGGACCCCCATCTTCCTGGCAGCGTGGCAGGACTTGCACAGACATGCAAAAATCCGGGTGTGCTGCGTCGAAATAATTCCTCTGGGGTGCCAGGTGGGGCTGGAGCGTTGGAAAAACTTGGCGCCGCTTCCAGGACCGGCACACGGGCTTCTTCCCTACCAGCATTGGCCCTGCCTGGGGCTGAGTGGCTGGGTATGAGAGCACATCGCCAATCCCCCTATGCGACTTAACATGCCACTTTGCAGATCGGCGTCACCGAGCTGCAGTACGCGCTGATGTCGCCGATACTTCTGACAGCCATTGTCGGCCCAGAGGCCGGAACTGTGCTGCACTTGACAGCGATCAACAAAGGATCAACAACGTTCGACAACCATGCTCGGATTGTGGCCTTATGGCTGCTTTTCTGCCAGAAGCTTTGCGCACGCCAGTTGTGCTACATGGCAACCTCATGTTTCGGAGATGGGAGTTGTCGCAGGTGTGGCAGTCCTGGATGACAGCCACCGTGGAGCTTCCCTGGGCATCCGAGACAATTCGGCTCCTGATCATGAAGGCCACAGTGCAGCTGCATGTAAGTCCCTGTTCGCTGTATTTTTGAGCGACGCAGCTTCTGTCGTAGCAGGTGTGTGTATGTTGCCTGTCATGGCAAACTTTGGTGCTCTGGCAACTGCTTTGTTGTGGGTGTCTCTCGTTGCGTCGTCGTTCTGTGAGTCAACCAATGACTTGTTCCTTGCCGCCTTCAATTGTCTTCATTTGCCTCCTTAGAGTCACCCTTTGGAGGGGACATGGCCCCAGGGGAACTGCCGCGTCGTGCGAAGGCGTCACTTTCAAGCTCCTGCTCCCGATATACTCAGACCAGAATGAAGATATACTCCGAATATCAGGGGGGTTTCCGAAGTTAGGGGCACCTTTTTGGGGTCCTTATTATAAGTGGATCCTAGGTCCTACTATTTGAGGATCTATATTGGGAGTCCCCCTATGTTTGTAAACCCCCATGTCGCACACACGTCATGAATCAATGTATGAAACGTACATGTTTCGCAAACGTGAGGGCCATCACACTGACAGACTCCCCCTTCCCGCCCTGCCCTGCCCTTATGCATGTTCTTCCCTTCTGTCCTCCGCGGCGTGGGCTTCGGAAGGTTTTCAAAATTTTCCCTGAGCCCCCCAGTGAGTTTTTGCGGCCTTCTCTCGCTCAGGCCTGGCTGCTCCAAGCTCTCTGGATGGCCTTGTTCTGTCTGGCCGCTGGGCTCAGCGGGTTGTTGTTCAAAATGGAGCTTTGAAAAGGGATGTCCTTCCTGTTTAGCGCATTTAAATACAGCAGTTGCAGTAGTTGCATGATGTTCAAATGTCAACTTATATACAATGTCTGCACCTGGCTGTGCACATAACATGTGAAAATGGCTGCCAAGACTCTTGCCCCCGGAGTCTGTATTTCAAAGAAAAAGGCAGTCCCGAACCCATTTAACCCGTTTAACTCGTTTAACCCCAAACCACAAACTGCAAGCAAGCGAGGCAAAGGAAGCAACGCAGAGCTCCCGACTTCAGGGATAAGGCTTTGAGTCTTAGAGGTGCTTTGGGATGGTTTGGGAACTTGGGCTTTAAGGTCTTGAGGGGGCAGTTAAGGGTTCAGCCGAGGTCAGCGTGGTCAGCACTGCCTGCAGAGAGAAGGGTGTGGCGGGCCTGACGGTGCTGCAGGCTGCGCCTCGCGCAGTGGGTTGGGGTTTCGATTGGCGGGTTGGGGCTTCAGGGTTTAGGGTTTAGTATGTTTAGTGTTGGCATTGGGGTTTGTTTGGCTCGTGGTATCTCTTGACAGGCTCAGCCAAGTTCCCGCAATTACTGGATCGCAGGGGCGAGAGAGCAGGTAGATCATCCACTATTGGGCACATGCGCCCATGCTGATGCAGCAGTTGTGCTCCTACCCTGTGTCCACCTTGGCCTGCTCACTGAGAAGCAGCACAGGACCTGATTCCAGTGGCCTTGTTGAACGTGCTCTTCAGCCTGTGGCAGCCTGGTTTGGTGGCAGCCGCAGGGAGAATGATCAGCCTCTTCACGGGCCTGCCGCTTGATGGCCTTGGCATCATCTGGGTTGCTGTCAGGTTCAGAGCGAGAGTCCTGCAGGTGGCTTTGGGGCGCGGGGGGGGGGGGGGGGGGGGTTGGGGAATTCTGAATTGCTCGGGCGTCTTAGAGATTTGGACCAGGAGCAGTGTGCCTTCTTGCCCCTCAAGCCTCAAGCCTCAAGCCATCAAGCCCCCCTGTGCTCCTCGGCCCTTGCTCCCTTTCAACATCAGCACATGCTCCGAGGTCGCTCTTTTCGATGAATGCGTGCCTCAGCTTCACATGTCGGCTTTGCATAAGCTTAATAATCGTGGTGGCAGCAGAAGAGCGTGCTGTAGTTGACTCTTTTTTTCATCCACTCGATGTGGGATTGATTCAGGCAGATGATTGTCTTCAGCATGGCCAGGACTGGTCGGAGGGTCTGGGTAAGACTTGAGGTCGTGTAGCTGGTCCAGCAGCATCGCTTCAACACTGCGTCCTCAAGACTCTGGGGGGTGGGCTTTTGAACGGACGAGTCCCATCCAGGACCAAGTTTCCTTGGCTCCAGTGGATCCTTCTGCCATATGTGCGGAACTTACGGCCAAAGGGTACTGTAGCTCGTATGTCAGGTGCACAGGGAAAGAGAGGGAAAGAGAGAGATCCCCTCCAGAGGGTTAATATGCGAGGGGCCTCGGTCCCGAACCCACCCGCGGGAAGAAAGTGATGAGAATGCTGTGATGGTCGGGGTTTTCAGGAAGCGTTGTGCCGCAGAGTATCGGCATCCCTAACAGCTGGGAATGCATTGTGTTGTTCACAAGCCAGACTTTGGGCAAAGGGGTGGGAAAACAATCGGGCGGTCCCCCTCTCGCAGTGGGCGGATATTGATTCCTTGATTGCTTTGAGGAAGGGTTCGCCTGGAATCTTCATCCCCCAAACCCCTCTCATTCTCCGAGTCCGGCGCCGTGGCTGCCTCTTGGGCTTTGCCGCTGGAGTTTTCCCGGCCCATCCTCTGCGGCTTCACCACAGTGGGGGGGCCTAGAGCCGGTTTTTGGTCACGGCTCTCCTTTTGCTGGGCAGTCTGCATGTAAGGCTCCGTACTAGAATGGGAGCCCCCAGAAGTAGGTCCAAGCACCCCTCTGAACGCCCTCCAGGCTGCTGATTTCGGTAGCCAAAAAGTGGGACACGCACATGTGGTACGATGTGCCTCAGGTTCTTGGAGTTTATGTGCTGTGGTGGCTCCTGTCCACCGTCCACCAGATTAAGACAAAGCTTGGCATTTACGCCTTTTGTATCACCAAGAAGTACGAAGCAAAAGAGGCCTTGAAGAAGTCGTAGTGTGAAGAGGCTCAAGTCTCGTTCACGCACAGCTTCTCTCGAGGAACTCTTGCAGATGTTTCGTGCCCTCTCTTTGAGAAAAAGAGGACAGCGTGTGCAGATTCAAGAGGCAAATCGGTGGAGATCTGCTGCAAACAGGGGTTGGCACGTGGCATGTCTTGACAGTATGTGAAGACACATGACTGCGGTTCAAGGAACAAATCACTTTGGCTCGAGGTCTGTTCTGACCAGTGCCAGAGCTGTAACATCGCAAATCACGCGAGCATGGCAGCAACCGAAACTCGCAGTTGCCAAAAGTCAAAGCCTATGACCGCGGCGCCGATCGAAGGATTGTTACCCCGAGCTGTCAGCAACCCCGCAAAATTGCAGACTCTGAGATCCTTCTCCCGAGCCCGCAAAACCCTAAGCCCCAGACCGAAATCTTCAACCCCAGACAATGCATCCAACTCAGACCCAGGGTGGCCCTCAAACTCAAACGCCCTTCGAAGCTTCTGCTCCACGCCAGCCATGGGCCTCTCGCTCGGGTGGGGGCTGAGCCATGAAATCGGGCTCAGGGGTTAGGGTGTTGGGCTAGCAGCGGTGTGTGTGCTTTGAGAACTTGTGCATTCTGTTGAGAAGTTCGATGAACATCGGATTCTTAAGAGGCTTCTCACCCTCAAAACAAAAAGCTATAAAGTTCCCTTGCCCCCAATAATATCAAACCCACCAATCCCACCCAGACCCAGGTCCCGTGAGTGGCAACAGGAACCAGGGCCTACGTAACGTGTGGACGGTGCGTGTTTCGGGAATCCAGGCATGAGAATGTGGAATCCTCTGATGTTCCACGGCTGATCGTGTTTTGCACAAAGTGGCTGTCTTGCAGATGCATACAATTTGTGACGGAGGGTGGTCTAACCTTAAACCTGAGCCCTACAACCTCCCAACCTTCACATGGGGTTTACGGGGATCCTTAACATAGACCCCCAAACAGACCCCAATCAGGTATCCCTGATGTCGGAAACCCTCCATATAGTAAACCAGATAGTAGCCATACAACAAACCATATAATGAACCATATCATCGAACATATAATATGATAACCATATAATTACCATATAATTACCATATAATGAACCGGAAACCCCTGCACATTGCACCCTCCAGGCAGAGTCTGGTGTTGTACCTCCTCTTTATGGCGGCGGCCATTGCTGGAAGCATTCTGAGACGTTTGTGTGAACAACTGAAGGGTGTGTGTAGGGCTCAACTATGTATTCCACAAACCGAAGCCTGCACCAAGACCATCAAAGCCGAGGAGTTTGGTACTTTGTGGCGACAGCACCGCCGCTTCCACAGGCCCTGCGTTCAGCGCTTGTTCTGGGGTGGACTCTTAGCCCCCCAAGCCCAAACCACGCCCAGAAGTCCCCTTTCATGACCTAAATGAAGGCAAGTGAGGTGCATGTGAAACCCCTTCAGGCGCAGTGCGCAGAAGTGGTGACCCCGATGGACGTTGTTCGCGGCAAGTTGGCACGGCCCCCAAGCTCCTTCAGGTTTCTCGGAAGTTGAAGGAGTTTAGGGTTTTGAGGGTTCAAGGGTTTGAGCGCACCATAGGCGATTGTGGAGCGCGTTCGCAAGCAGTCTTGGGTCTGTGAGGCCTGGCGGGGTTGGGGTTTGCGCAAAGATGCGTCTCGGATCTTACGGTGTAATGTTGTGATGTGCAGCATTTCCCGAAACTTCCATGTCCGCCCGGCCGGCTCAGACAGATCGAGAAACCGAGGAGGGCCCTCACTAAGCTCGGAGCCCTTGAAAGCCAGACAAGCCTGAAATACCTCGACGAAGCGAGGTGTAGGATTCCGCATGGTGATAAAGGCCCTGCGGTCGTCCATCATTTAAGGGTTTAGGGTTCAGATCCAGGGCAAGATTACGGGGTTTTCCAGGGCTTTGGGAGAGCCCCACGCGCTTCCGACATCTGCTCCTTGGAGCCTTGGGTGATGACCTCGGCGGGCTCCGCGTCTCCATGCCGGGATCTCGTCGAGGCGCGGGCTCCTGGCATGGTTCAAGTGATCAGAGTAGTCCGTGTAGTCTCATAGTTGCCCTGATACTAAGAAGTGGCTTTGACGAAAGTGCACCACCCTTGCCAGGTGGAGGCAGAGCGCGTCTCGAAGCTGGAGCAGCGCGCCATCTACTTGGCCGAGAAGCAGGCACTGGGGGCACCAGGGCTGCCAGTGCTGGTGCAAGAAATCCAATGGCCGTTGAAGCCTATTTCGATGTCTATGCGTGTGTGGCATATGTTCTAGGGTGACATAGCGGCTGGGACGCAGGGCACTCTTCAGGAAGGGAGGGCGCACGCGATGTGGTAGGCCGAGCTTCAGATCATGCAGGAGATGAGGCAGCTGGGTGGGTTGTGTACAACAGCTGCAAAGTTTAAGGATGTTCAAGGTTCATGGACCCTTCCCTGCGTGCGGACATCAGATCTCAGTTGACGAGCTTGCTACACGGACGTCAGATCTCAGTTGACGAGCTTGCTACACGGTGAGTCATGCTGAGACATGACGAAGCTTCCTCAGGTATCGGAAGCACGCGGACAAGACCCAGGCGCTCCTACATGGGTTTGCCCTAGCACTGAGCCCCAAACACAGGAGCTTCAGGGTTGCCAGGTGCAAGACATATAGTCGAGGCAATGAAAGGGGTGTACCGTGCTACATTCAAGCTGCCTATGCTTGCAGTTGTACAGCGATTAGACTGCGTAGGCGTTGCTGCAGCAAAGCCATGTGGCGGTCCTAGTAGCAGGGCAGCTGTGCCCGCAATTCAAGACCTTGGGGGTGTCTGCCGTATGCTTTCTTGCTCTGACATATATGCCTTTTGCACCCCACTTCCCCCGCAGGCTGTGCAACAGCAATGTGAAGCTCATGTGCAGTCGGTCCAGAAAGCGCGGCGCGAGGCGAGGCGGTTCCCAAAGCGCGAGTTGAAGTCTCAGTGACCGTTGTGGCTCCTGTGGTAGCTGTAAAGGATGCTGGTATATTGCGGCATATTGCATCCTATCGACTTTTCAACGTCAATGGTTCAAGGCTCTGGTTAAATCAATTTGCTAGAACATACAAGAATGACTCAATAATGTATGTATTACATTTCATAGTGGATGTGTTAATGTATGCAAAGGAATTGCTTTGATCAACAGGCCGCAGCCAAGCACAACGCCCGGCGACAGGAGGCACCTGCCTCGACTGCAAATGTGCTGAGCTACGAAACACCTGAAGAATCCGTCAAGCCAGAGGGCTCATAGCTTCAAAGGTCCAAAGTTCTAGTTTTTTTGGAAGGCAAAGCAAAAAAGAGCCGAAACCCACTCAAGGTCCGCAGCCGAGCCAAAGAGCTCCAAAGTGGAGAAGCTTCGGCTCGGGAGGAGAAGGCATGGGGGGGAGCAGCGATTTCCTTTTTGAGCCTCCCGTTTTAGTTGTTTTGGCTGCTATACCTACTCTAGCCGCAATTGAGAGAAGTGAGCCCTCTCTCTCTCTTGACCTCCGCAAGACGGCAAAATGTTCCTGGACCCAACTTCCCAAATCAGCAAACCCTCGGCACCTTTGATCCCCCAACACCCGTAGTCCCAGGTGAGTGGCCTGGACGCCCGCCGCGCCCAGACGGCCTCCCGCCTGCGTGCAGAGCGCACGCAGCGCGTTGAGGCTCTGGGATTTGCTGAGGTCTGGAATCGAGAGGGGGGGCCGTGGGCAGAGCAGGCACAGAAGTGCGAGAAGTCCGCAAAGTCAAAGGAGCTGGCTGACAGGCGTTGCTCGGGCTGTCTCTGTGATGCCTGCAGGTATGGATTTGGGTTTGAGGCTATGAGGGATTGCCATCCAGCCCCATCCTACACTCGACATGCTTCAGTTTCTGCTCAGATTGCCCACACTCCATGCCGTGAAGCCTGCTCCAGCTGAAAGCCCATCACCTTCAGGGTGTCAAAGACCAAGCGGTCTCTTGTTCCTTAGGGTTTTGTTGGCTAGAATCTCTACAAAGAGGCCAATATCCCTAAACCCTAAACCCATGTAAACCCTAAACCCATCTAAACCCTAAACCCTAAAACCGAAACCCGAAACCCTAAAAACCCGACACCTTAAGTCGCCCTAGTCAGCCGCAGCCTTGCAGCATCTGGAGGCTCAAGACCGTCGCGGAGCAGCGCGAAGCATCGATCCAGGAGAAGCTGAGGGCCTATGAGGTGCCAGACCGTTCCAGGCTTTACAGGGTTTAGGGTTTTCGGGTTTGCAGTGTAGGGTTTAGGGCTTAGGGATTGAGGGTTTAGGGATACGGAAACGGGTCTGTTTAGAAGTCAGGGGGAAAAATCC
Organism: Symbiodinium natans; assembly: GCA_905221605.1. Taxonomy (NCBI): domain Eukaryota; class Dinophyceae; order Suessiales; family Symbiodiniaceae; genus Symbiodinium; species Symbiodinium natans. The sequence goes on from CAJNDS010002228.1 coordinate 42,266, forward strand.
CCCAACCCCAAGGGCCTCAAAGAAAGGAAGGCCAGCTGGCTTGGAGTGGTTGACAGCGGAGCCGAAGCCTGAAGCCTAAACCCTAAACCCTAAACCCCAAACCCTAAACCCTGAACCCTAAACCCCAAATCCTAAACCCTAAACTCTAAACCCTAAACCCTGTAACCTCCGGCTTTCTGCCTCAAACCCAGCGGCCCAAACTCCACAGCTAATCTATGCAACGACAGGGAGTGCATTCTACAGGATTCCTGCAGTCTGGTATTCTGTTTCACTTGTATATGGACTGACAATGGACATTGTTTCAGGACTTCTGTTTGCTTGGCTCATCTGGAGTCCTCCAGGGTGCGTTGATTCGACTTTCAAGCGGCAGCGAAGTCCTCAAAAAGCGAAGCCTGTAGACCCCGGGAAAGCAGTACCCCAGCAAATCCAAAATCCCTATGCGGAGCTGCAGCTGGTATTGTAGAAAGGAGTTAGTGTTGGGAGTTGGAAGGGTCAACGTACCCGGAAATCTTTTATGGCTCAAGATGGCCGAGAGCCGTCAGCTTTTGTTGAAAAAGTACGTACGCTTGGGGTTGGGTTTAACGGGTTGGAGCAGTCCCGTCCCTTCTCCCTTATCCTGTCCCCTTAGGGTTGGGTGTTCTTGTTTCTGGTTCGATCTGGGAAATCTATATAGGCGACTGTTGAGGGTTGGTTTCTTTCCCTGTTCCCTTTCGGTTGCCCCCGTAGGTTATGAGCCCAAATTAGGTTCCCTGCGGTTGAGTGTTCTCTTAAGGTTTTTGGGATCAAAGAAGCAATGCCTTCTCCCAAGCGATGGCTCCAGCCTTCCTCGGATGGTGGACAGAATGGTGGAGCTGGAAATGGTGCAGCTGAGTCTCTGGGTGAAAGAGCGGTGCTGGAAGAGGTGATGCCTGGCGCTGAAGAACATCTGGAAGAAGCCTTGGTTGCAGAAGACCCCAATGTGGGTATGAATCCCAATGTGGATATGGTTAGTAATGCTGAAGCTGAAGGACGTGCTGTTTCTGTATCGCCAAAGCCTGGTGAAAAAAGGAACTGGGACGCGACTGGTGGTATAGACCGTGAAATGGAGGTGACTGTTTTACGCGTGTTGCAAAAACATGGGTATCAGCCGTCGACTTCGACTTCGGGCCGAATGGTAGACCAAGGGTCTCAGACCAATCTGAGTGGAGAGGTGCTGCAAGCTGCCAGGAGGCCTCTGAACAAGATTAAAGGGGATCCCTCGGCGAGTTCCCTGGGTGGTGGAAGCGGTTACGAACAGAAGGGTGCGGACAGCTTTGAAGCTGCACCAACTGCTGAATATGCCATGGGGGAGGAGGAGATCTTACAGATGGAGGCTGAAAGGTTGCGCCAGTTGTCAGAAGAAGAGGATGAGATGCGTCAAGTCTCTGAAAGGGATGGTTTGCGGAAAGATGAGCATCTGATCAAAGCGTGCGATGGGACAACGTGGGAATGGCACTTCCACGAAGATGGGAGACAATATTACTACTGCCTGGATACGCAGGAAAGCAAGTGGATGTTGCCGGTTGTAGGTGAAAAGATGAAGAGTGACGAGGTGGTTGGGTCTCCTTCGGGCAATGAGCTGGAAATGGAGGCTGCACTGGGTTCTTCATCCTCTACTCCGACGCCTGAGTCTACGAGGGCATTCCAGGGTAGTGTAAATAGTGTAGGTGAAAAAGATTTTTCCTCTACTATCAGGGATAGCGGTCCTAGGGCTGGTGGTGACGCCCCGACCTCGGGTTCTCCTGATGAGGAGGGGATTTCTGGAAACCGAGCAGACATCGCTGAAGCTCAACATCTGGATCGGGAAGAAATGGAAGCGCTTTCTGAGGGTGTGGCAGCGGTGGAATTGGTGGGTCCAGAAGAAAAAATGCCCAATGTGGAGATCGGAACTGTGTCGGCTGCAGAAGAGAGAGTGGTGGATGTGGTACCTGTCGTTCAGGAAGGTGATCCTGGAGATTTGGAGGACGGAGGGAAAAAGTTGTGTCTTACAACTGAGGAGGTCTCTTCGTTTGGTGCCAAGAGTCTTGCCATTCAAGGGGAAAAAGAAGCTTCTGGAATAGCTGGAGACACGGAAGATCTGAAAGATGAGGCCTGGAGCGCCAATGATGCGCGGGTCAATGCGCCAGATAGTACCTGGAGTGCGAAAGAAGCACGGGTTGAGGTGCATATGGTGTCACGTTCCACGGGCGACTGCAACAACGGGGCGCAGGTCTCCGTAGCAGCTGATGACGGAGGTTCACAGGTGGACGCACTGGTGCAACCTGAAGTTAGCCGCGAGGAACGAAATGGCAAGGGCTACACCGGAGCCGATGAGGCAGCTGTGGTCAATGATGGTGGCAATTCTCCTTTGGAAACCATGGAACCAAAGGAGCCTGCGGTGGAAGAAAATGTACCTGCCGTGGATGAGCAAATCAATAGCCCTGCAGTGGAAGAAAATTTGCCTGCTGCAGAAGGCGTGACAAAAGACTCCAATGATGGGTCCACTCCCATGAAGGGAGAAGTATTGCCGTCTGGAAGCTCGCCGGAAGTCGACACCGAGCGAACTGCAGCAGATGAGGCAAAGCCATTGGCTGAAAAAAAGGAAGGTCCTGAGCCCCTGGAGCACAAGATGGATGATCTTGTGGGACTCGTGCAGGAGCCGGACGAGCAGTGTGACCCAAAGGTGCAAACAAAGGATGTGCCAGGAGCCGATGATACAGAGATGGTTTCTGAAGAGCATGCAAAGAAAGTGCCCCGAGCGGGAGCCTTGGAATCACCTGGGGAACATTGCTATCAAGAGGGAGATGAGATCGTTGGTCTAGTGCGCTGCATCAATGGGTATGGAGCCTTTTTGGACCATGGTGATGTGAATGTATTGGTTCCTGCAGAAGGGAACAATGCACATCAGTTCAAATTTGGTGATACTGTCAATGGAACAGTGAAACGAGTGGAAGATGATGGTACCATAATCTTGGACACCTTTCTGGTTTTGGAAGAGGACGAGGAGGACTCTTCTTCGACGCTGCGCAAATGGAAATCCAGCGGCTGGAGTACGTGGTGGACAGATTCATGGTATGAGGGTCAATGGTGCCAAGATTCCAACAGTCAATGGGACTGGAAACGGGAGGAAGAGCAATCCGATGAAAGGGTTGCTGATCAGGAGTTATCCTCAGAAGAACAAGAGGAAAGGCAGCTTTATGGAGAAAAGATCTATAAAGCTCTTCTTGAGGATGGAAACGCTGATAAGGCCTATGTGGGCAAAATCACTGGGATGCTGTTGGGTCGTCCAATGGAAGAGCTACAGGAGTGTGTTGCAGATCATGCATTCCTGAATGCGGAAGCTCGGCGCGCGTATGGCATCTTGCAAAGTGATGGTTGGAAGCCCGATGGTGCAGGAAGCACAGGTTTGGGAAAGACATCCACTTTTCCCCGAAAACAGTACCACAACGTGCTCTTCGAACTGGCATGTAGGAAAAGGAGATTTACTCGACCAGTTGTGGGTGAAGCAGTGGCAACGGTGCTGAGTCAAGGGGAAGATGAGCTTTGGAACGCGCTTTGGCTGGACACCAAGCGATTTTTGCAGGAGCTTGATGGTGCAGTGGAATCCATGAGTAAAAGGGAGGGCAAGCCAATGGAAGCCTACATGGATCCTGACCAGTACAAAAAGGCTCACATGACTCCAAAGACTGTGTCACCTGGATACAGCAAGCTGTGCAAGTTCTTCAATCAGGGGAGGTGTCGCAATGGTGATGGGTGTTCCTATGAGCATCGTCGTTATGGTGAAGGCTGGCCAGGGGGTGGACCAACTGAGCCAAGGAGCAGCCAAAAACCTGGAGATGAGGATGGGAACATTGGTGACCCTCCTACAGAGGAAGGCACAGTGGATGAGGCACAGCAGGAGCGGGAGGATTTAGCCTTCCGGGCCAAGTACAACTTTGGTAAAGGTGCATCAAAGGGTGAACCTACGTTGGGTGAGCCAAAAAGTCGGCTGTGTCTGTATTACAATCAAGGTGGTTGTAAATATGGGACTACATGCAGGTATCTTCACAACGATGACATAGCATTGGAAGGGACTTGGGAGCCCGGCAAATCTTGGGACAATGCTTCCAGGAAGGCACTAAGGGACGCGGGGTTCCACCATTGCTGTTTCGATTATTACCTCAGAGGACATTGCCGGAAGGGGTTAAATTCCTGCAGTTTTCCCACGACGAGATGTCAGATGAGCGGCTGGCGCACCTGAAACACTTGGTACATGTGGCCAATCAGGTCCGGTTTGAAAAAGAGAGAGGATGGGAGATTTCGGACAGGAGCACTTTTCAGCCACCTGCGAGTGGGGGAGCTGAATCTTCATCATCCTCAGCACCAAAAGCGCTGCAAATGACCAATGTGTCACAAAAAGAAGGTGAAAAGGGTATCCTGGATGAAGCAGAAGATGATGAACAAAAGAATTCGGTGGCTGAGTCCACTGGTACTCGGCTTCAAAATCCAGAGGAGCCAATTGAAAATTGGATGGCTCGCAACGAACACCTTTGGGTGTATACCCCTCATGTAAGTGAGGTGATGATTACACTTGGTGTGACCAACGTGTCGGACTTGCAAGAGTTCATCTTTGTGGAAGATTTGGTTGACAAAGGGATCAACAAAGTGACAGCATGTAAAATTCTGCAATTGGTGGGTGGTGTCCGATATCGTCCGGGGGGACCGGAAAAAGCAGTTCCTTCCGATGCATCTGTACGGGTACAACAATCTTCTGGGAGCAAGGAAGCTGGAAGAGAGGCGGTGCGAACCCTCACTGAGGTGCGTGAAGCTGAAGGCTCCGGTGCAAAAACAATGCCGAGAGGCTCCTATCGGGAGCTTTTTGATAAGGTCAGGTACCGTGACGCTTGGACGCTTGCGCAGAGGTCTCCGCTGTGCGTACAGAAGCTGCAGTTGGTGGGAGTTGGAATGCCGCCGGTGAACCCACCAACAAAAAATATCGGTCAAGATCAAACCCTGTAAAAAGGGGAAGGCCCTTGCTGGATAAAAAACAGGTGCGACAGGTGCCACGCTCTCGCTCACAACGGCGAGTGCAACCGGCGGAAGTGGTGGAAAAGCCAAAACCACTGGAACTGAAGCCTCGTGGTGGGTTGTCGTATCGGTTCAGTAGAGCGTGGGCAGATGTGGTGGATGATGATGATCAGGCGGAGGCTTTGGTCTCTTATGCCGCTTCCTCAAGCGATTCAAGCGAGGAGGAGACCAATGCCGCGCAACGCATGAGGGAAATCTTTTTGCGAGAAAGGGATTCACAGAGAACTGCGATTCGTGGCAATGTTCCGATGGGTGGTTCTTCAAGCCCCAATGATGGGCAGAAAAAATCGGTTCACCTTGGCGAAGGGCGCGACAAAGCGTCGCGGGGGGAGACCCGCCAAGAAGTGACTTCTCAAGTTTTTTCGCTACCACAACCTTCTCGTCGAACTGAACAGTCTCAAAAAAGAGCAAGGGATGGCTCAGTTATAGTTGGTTCGCTGGCGGTGGGCTCCACGGATGAGGTTTTACCTGGGCAAGGTGTTGCTGGACAGGTGAATGTATCTGAAAGCGCTCAAGTTCTTCCTGGGCAAGAAGTGGCTGGACAGGAGACGGCGCTGGAAGGAGCAGTGCAAATTTCTGGCGAAGAGACTGACCAAAACGAAGGAGAAGGTGGGAGCAATGAACTCCGTGGTGATGGTGCGAAGACATTGGATGTTCGTCCGGTGAAGGATCCTCAGCAATTGCTGGTTAAAGGCCTTCTGACTCGGATTTATTGGAAGGTTGCTGTTGGCAAGTTGCCTGTGGGGCAAAGGGACTGTCAGAAGGGGTCCAATAAGATGGATCGAAATTTGGTCATTAGCATGTCATCCGAGGGTGCAAGCGAACAGGATTTGAACCTGGCACTGGAGGACGATGCTGATCAGTCAATGGATGATGGTGCGATGGTGGTTATGGTGTATGATCCAGGAACGCTGATTCAGTCGCCAACAACTGATTGGGTTATGCGTCGCGGTTTGACCGCTCGTACCATCTGGCCAGCAATAGCGGCTGCGGCACAGAGGATATGTGCTGAAATGGTTCAAGTGGATGAATTGAATGCCCAGTTAGGGACTGGAGCACTCCTTTTTCAAAGGAGAGATCAAGGACACTATGGTGATTTGCATCATTCGTTCCATGACAAGCCGTGCTTGCCGGTGGTGGGAAATTATCCTCTTTCGGTGATGGGTGCATTGCTATCTCCTGGTCTGGAAGGGGAATTCAGAAATACTGATAAGTTTGGAACTGCTATGGAGGCAATTGCCTACGATTGGAGCCGCAGTCCAGGCATGGAAGTTCACGTCGAACTTATGGCAAGGGTAGCCAAATTGGTTGCTCCGTTCCTTACCCTAGGAGGCCAAGGATCAGTGGTGAATTTGGAATTTCTCTGGCAGCGCGGGAAGGCTCAGTTGATGGAGTTCCTTCAGGCGGCGACATGCGCTGATCAATTGGAGGTTCTCTGGAAAAGGATGGACGACGATGCTGATGAAGAAGTGGATCCTTCGACAGCGGTGCTGGAAGTTCTGGGACCGGAGGATGCGGTACTTGATCAAGGGAACAATGAATTTCTTATTCCCATTGAAGATGCTGGAGGTGAGACAATTGGTGACACTGGAAGGGATGGCAAAGCGCCAGAAGTTTCTCCGGAAGAGGAGACATCCAGTGGGTCGTCAAGACTGGCTGGCACAAGGATTTTCTTGTGGTCAGTGTACTCTCGCGTTGCTTCCAATTTCTCTACGCAGGACCGCACTACTGGTAAGATCTTTGACAGCACAAAGGGGTATCCTGGTGAAGGACCAAACAATGGTGACAATCCTTCCTCTAAGAGGAACTTACCCTGGATCTCGGAAGACTACCTCGACGAAGTGGTGTCAAAAAAGATGGAAAGGTCTTCAGATATGGATGGGTTGGATGGGTTTGTTCCGGGAAGTGAGGGACCGTTGGAAAAGGTAGAGGTGGAGAATGTTACTGCCTCTAGAATTCTTATGGCTCTTTGGAAGAAGGGATATAGAGCTGGGTATAGGAGGTTGTGTCGTTTGAACGTATCTGGATGCAAGGTTGGAGCAATGAAACATCCGATCAAAAGGGTGCAGAAGATCGGCACTAGAAAGGCCTTCATGAAAATGTTCAATGTTTTTGGATCGTCTCAGCATGGCTCAGGAGCTGGCGGAAAACCAATCATGAAGGTGGTAGGACCAAGGCCAGGTTTTCCAGCTGTACTCCAAGCATCAAATACTGATAGCACCTTGGGTGAAGGGAGCAGTTCTCAGGTACATGGCAATGTTCATGTAGAGCAGAATCGCCCTATGGACCGGTACGAGGCGGAGCGCTTGGAGAAGAGGAAGAAAGGCTTCTGCTATTGGTTCAGCAGGGGAAAAGATCGCTGCAAATTTGGTGAAGACTGCAAATTCATCCATTCAGAAGATGATGTGGTGCTGCGTTCGTATTGGTGCAAATACTATGTGGCGGGGAGACCCTGCTTCGCTGGAAAGGAGTGTGCGTTCTCGCATGATGCAACTGGTGTGAGGTGCATCCAGTTTGCTCAGTCTGGGAAGTGTCGTTATGGTGACAGGTGTGTCTTTGAGCATGGTGATCCGCTGGATGAACAGAGGCCAAGGTCTCCAAGGACGCCCCCAAGGGATGGTCCAAGGAGAAGTTCTGGTGCAAAAGGTGGAGAAAAGGAGATCTCTCCTGAACAGTTCGATGATGGTGAGGAGGATTTCATGGTTTATGGCGATGATACCAAAATGACGGAACTGTTGATGGAGGCGATTTCATTTCTGTCCAATGGCAAGTCAGATTTGGCTCGAGCAGAGGCGGACCCACTGTTCAAACTCCTGAAGTTCAATGGAGATGCTGACCAGATGGATAGAGAATGGGTTTCGTGGACCACTGGTATGCTGTCCGTGCTGGAACTTCACGAAGTAGTGAAGTCGTATGAGGTTTCGCTCGCGGAGGTGGAAGAATGGGTCAATGACCTGAGGATATGGTTCGAGCGAGCCAACGTGGGAGAAGAGAAAGATCCCAAAAGGGGCAAAAAGAGGTCCCTAGAAAGGGAGTCCAGCAAGGATATTCCTGCCGAAAAGGAGGTGGTTGAGACCTCGGAGACGGAGGTTGCCGTTGAGGAGGAGGTAAAAAAGGTCAAAAAGAAGAGGAAAACTGCAGCTATCGAAGATCCTTACACTCTCCTGGTTCCAAAGCCGAAGAAGATGCCGGCGAACATTGAGAAGGGTGGATCATCATCCAATGCGGTGGTTTCTGCAGGGGAAAAAGCCTCGAAAATGCGCACAAAGTCAAACGTCGGTGGAAAGACGAAGAAGAAGGAGAAAAGTCAGAGCCCCAAAAAGGAAGAAGTGGTAGTGGTGAAAGGTCCTGAGGAAAAGGATCGTCCCTCTGATGTGGATGCGCAGGCGTCTACCACTGTGAAGGCAGAGCGGGGTCAATCTTGCCAAGCGATTGAGGACGCAAAGAGAGAAGGATTGATATCCTCAATTCAAAGGTGCGTGCAGGATCCTGTTCTTACAGTTTCGGACCTAGAGTATATTCTGCTGCAACTTCACCTCAGTATTGCAAACCATCGGAAAAAGAAGTGACTGGATGGTATGGATGAAGGGATGGTTTTTCTCTTTCTGGAGACAGGTGCGCTGGATCGGCCAATGCGCTGAAAATGTGGTGGTTACTATTAAGGGTATGGAAATCCCTGATAGTAGAAGTCAGTAGTTTTTCGCGTAGCGAAGACCACGGTTTGTGGTGAAGAAGGCCGAAGAGTCTTCAATGATAAGAGGATCATGGTGGAAAAAAGATTCTCTGTGGTTAGTGGGTTTAGCCAATGTGCTATAATTTCGTCCTGGATGACGTAAAACCATATTGTGCTGGCCAAAGATCTGCACCTCCAATGTGTCCTAGGAAATCCTAGGACAGGGGGAGTGCGGAGCTGCAGCTGGTATTGTAGAAAGGAGTTAGTGTTGGGAGTTGGAAGGGTCAACGTACCCGGAAATCTTTTATGGCTCAAGATGGCCGAGAGCCGTCAGCTTTTGTTGAAAAAGTACGTACGCTTGGGGTTGGGTTTAACGGGTTGGAGTAGTCCCGTCCCTTCTCCCTTATCCTGTCCCCTTAGGGTTGGGTGTTCTTGTTTCTGGTTCGATCTGGGAAATCTATATAGGCGACTGTTGAGGGTTGGTTTCTTTCCCTGTTCCCTTTCGGTTGCCCCCGTACCCTAAACCCTAGAGCCCCAGACCCTAGAGACCCATCCCCCCTTTTCTTAGACCCTCACCTCAGGTCCCTAAAACCCTAATCCCTAAACCCTAAACCCTAAACCCTAAACCCTAAACCCTAAACCCTAACCCCTAGTTCGCCCACGGTTTCCCCGTCTTACGATCCTCGGCGGCTCAGAGGCCCGTCAGGCCAGACTCGAGACGGAGCGGCAGGTGAAGGCAGATTGGGTTTGGGGCTTTTAAACTTTTGAATTGGGGGTTTAGGGTTTCAAGGATTTGGGGTTGGGGTTTAGGGTTTAAGGGTTTGGGTACTAGGGTTGGCTTTATGAACTGTTTCTGAGTTTTTGGGAAGGGGAAGTACAAAACAGACGTTCCTTGTAAGGGGTAGCTCGTCCTCACGATGGCCCTGTTACACTAAGTGGTTGCAGTTTTTCGCAGGCTTTTCCATGGGAGTGTATGAAGAGGAGGATGAGGATGATGAGGATGATGAGGATGATGAGGATGATGAGTATGATGAGGATGATGATGATGATGAGGATGATGAGGATGATGAGGATGATGAGGATGATGAGGATGATGAGGATGATGAGGATGATGAGGATGATGAGGATGATGAGGATGATGAGGATGATGAGGATGATGAGGATGATGAGGATGATGAGGATGATGAGGATGATGAGGATGATGAGCACGACGATGATGATGTGATGTCAGCGCTTGCATGCCATGACCACATGCTACCAAAAAAGGGGAAACATATTCCCCATTTCAGTAGTAGTCGGAAACTACGTTTTCATTGTTTAGTGGTTGCGAGTGTGTTGAGCGCTGTTCAATGATTTTGCCATTTAGGCTTTCACGGGGTGCCGTTTCCACTGAGTGCTCCTGGGTTTTGATTGCGAAGGATGCGACGGGTTGGTGCAATCCTAAGTGTCCTTTTCCAAGCAAGTTATCGACGTCCTACAGCAGCGTTTAGAACAGCCGCGTTTAGAGTTGTTGCTGACATCCAAAAGCGCGAAAAGAGTTCAATGCGCGCGTAGGAGACTGACACACCCATCGCAAACTCCATGCTGGAAGTTTGCGGTTGTGACAGCGCTACCTTGTAGAGGGAATCGGGGTTGTTCAACCAAGGGTTCAACTGTTAAACGAGCTCGAACCCTAAACCCCGAACCCGGAACCCTAAACCCGAGACCCTAAACCCTAAACCTCCCTAAACCTTAGACCCGAACGCCTAAACGAGTAGATCCCGGACCCCTGGACTGCAGACCCACGCCATGCACGGTTGCCGTTCCCATGGCCTCCTTAAGCCACACAGAAGCAGATATGCACAGCGATCTTCATGCTCTTTACGAAGTGGAATCAGCTACCTGTGCCTGTAATCCCACCTGACGCCACTTTTCAAACATGTTCACGGTTCTCGCATGTCGTTCTGCCAGCAGCCTGTACTACAGTGATGTTGCGCAATGCGTCAGGCAGAAGCCCAAGGAAAGGTGAAGCAGATCCGCGCAAAATGCGACATGTGGAAGACCGCCATCATGTCCGTCAGAGTGCAAGTTCTGGCATGAGTGCCTGCCAGACCCACGTGGAAGCAGTGAATTGGCCAGAGCACTTGCGGTGCCGAACTCGAAGCATGCACGCGCATGCAGTGGTGCAGGACGTACAGCAAGCAAAAGATGGCAGCTGGAAAGTCCCCGGCTCAGATGCCAAACTTCGCGGGCTCTAGTGGTGAGAGGGGCCCTGGAGCTCCAGACACCGAGGCATGATGAGCTCCTGGGGGAGATCCGCGATCGACGGCTTCCTGCTTGCAAGAACACCCTTAAGCATCTCATGGGGTCAGCCGAGAATGGCTGAGTTCCCCGGAAAGCACAGCTGTGAGGTCAGATGTGGGGCCACTGGGCCGGGTAAGAGTTTCTTCTCCTTTGAAGACGTTCTTTTCAGGACGATGGGCTGGTCTCCGCTCTCCTCACCTTCCTCGTTCGTGGCTCAGTTGGTGCAGGTTTGCATTTTTGGCCGTGTATCCGCAGCAACTCAGAGCCCAGAAGACCCGACACCCACTGACCTCCAAACCCCGAAGACCAGAAGAGTTTCTCAACCCAAACTCGAAATCCTCGAAACCGCTCAGCCCACACATGTAACCTTAAACCCTAAACCCTAAACTAAACCCTACACCTCAATAATTCCTAAACCCTAAGCCCTAAGCGCTAAACCCTAAACCCTAAACCCTAAACCCTAAACCCTAAACCCTAAACCCTAAACCCTAAACCCTAAACCCTAAACCCTAAACCCTAAACCCTAAACCCTAAACCCTAAGGCTCCAGTTTAAGGGTTTTTGGGCCAGGCCGTGGTTCGTCACGCCTGCGGACGACATGGGCAAAGGACGGAGCCCCTAAGCCACTTTTTGCGGTTGGGAGGCCGTTTCAGCAAACTTGGAGCTTCGGGGTTTAGGGTTTAGGGTTACGGGTGTAGGATTTATGGATTAGGGTTTAGGGTCTAAGGATTTTGGTTTCTGGTTTTTTGCTCTCATTCTTGACGGGTTGTTGTTGGTCAGGGTGCTTGTGCTGACTTTTTGTGTCAGGTTCGAAAAATGCAGAGTCCACTGCGAATCGCGGTGATGATGAGATCTGTTCTGAGAATGTATATGATATGCTTGTGTTTGCATGTGTGTCGAGGTAGGCTACCTATGTATTCATGTCTCTATCTACAGATACATTTGCGGCATCAGAGATCTACCGGTAGGATTTCGGGCATCGGGCCTCCCGAAGTTGCCGAGTCTCTTCAGGAGGCCGGTTCCGGCCGCCTATTCGGTCGGAGAAGGGAGGCGGGGTTTCCATCGTGTTTTGCACGGCGTTTGCAGGGTAGGGCTTGGGGGCTTAGGGGGCCCACTGCAGCCGTACACTTGGCGAAGTTAAGGGGTTGAGGGCTTTGACGGCTGGAGACGCGGAATCGATCTGAGATCTAACCATATCTAACCCATTGCTACTTCGCAGATCGAAGAAAATGAAGCCGAAGAGTCTGAACATCCAGCCAGACAGGCAGCCGGTCCCCACTCATGGAACCGGGCAGCAGCCAAGGCCATCGGTCTCTCGAGTCTTTGAAGTGCTCTGGGAAGGCAACCCTCAGTGAAATCAAGATCCGAGTCTGAACTTAAAACTCATTTTAAGGGGTTCAGGCACCCCCCGGCAAGCCTCAACCCGCAGGTGCCCTGATGGCTGCGGGTTGACAGAGTGTTGGTTCAGTGACTTCTGGGTCATCTGAGATGGAACTGGCCCTGCACCTCGGCAGGCACAGGAGCCGCTCCCGCCGCGACACAGGACACCAGCCCTTCGGCTCAAATTCTTCCCCAAGCCTTGTTCAGGTGTGAGGACTTCCTTGTTGCAAGAGCAGCTACACAGCATCTCCGACTGACCCAGGTCTTTACGAGAGCTTGATGAACGTCTTTGAAGCGAAGGCCAGAAGGTCGAATGACTGAAGCAACGCCAGCGAGTTTGCGTACAGGTGCACGCGCAATCCAACTCCGACACTTAAGTTGCCTGCTCTGAGCTCAGATTCAGCAGAGATGGTGTTTAAAAACGGAAGAGCAGCTGGCTCAGCAGGATTGTTGTGGTTCTACCTGTCTTGACATGCCGACGAAGGTCAACCTGTGGTGGCTCAGTGGCGCGCGCCTCTCCACGGAGTTCGGGCAACGAAAGATGCCCCCCAGATGTGAAGTTCGGCGAAAGGGCCCCGAAGTTGCTCGAAGGAGCTCTCCCTGCGGCCAACAATTGGGGCAAAAAGTCCCAGGAAATAGAGAGACGAGGAGTCGAGCTTCGTAGACTCGGGTAGATGTCGGGGCAGACTCAGGACGATGTGGTGTCTCACAGGGGCAGAGGGCTCCTCCTTGGGAATTCCAAGTGCTGATTGAAGGCGCGCGCGAGAAGCGGAAACATCGTCGAAAAATTGCACCGCGCTGTCTCATGTGCTCTCCGAGCCTGAAGAATCCTGAAGGAACCCGGAGTCAAGCGACTCTCAGGTCCGGGAGCCGCAGAAGTCCATCGTGGACCTGTGGAACTGCCGCCCCGGCGCGGCGTTAATGTTGTTTTCTTGTGCGTGGGGTGGGGGGGGGGTTGCGACCTTGGGCTGCAAGCCTTGCGCGGCCTCTGTGATCTCGTTCATCGTTTTGCTTGGCGTGGTTTTGTTGGGTGGCTGTCCTAAGTTTTTGCTCCATTCTCTGCATGTCACTGTATTCGCCAGGTCTGAGGGAATACAAGAAGGACAACTGGCCACTTGGCAGATGCAAGGTACAGGGGAGGAGGGTCTCAGCCAGGTCATGTCAGGTATGGGATCCGGGATGCATGAGGTTCCAATCTGTAGCTGAGGTGGCACACTACTGCTGGCATCTGGGGTATATACGCTTCGCCCCCAGTTCCCGCAAGCATTGCAAGCAAGACAAGTGTATTGGTCCAAGTGTGAAATTTGGGGCGTGGGTGAAGTGCCAACATGCATGCGTCTAGTCTCTAGACAGCCGAGCACATGACGAGAGGAGTTTAGTTTTGTGGTGTTATGAAGAGTTGAAAGCCCCAAGGAATCGCTAAATAGAACAGATGACGCATCAGAACAGCACAAGCTCCGGACCTTAGGAACCCATGAAAGTATGTTTGCAACATGCAAATTCAATACATTCTGGGCATCACAGTGCCGTGCTGGGGAGGTTCAGTTACTTGACTCATTCACCCTAAACCCTAAACCCTAAACTCTGAACCCTGAACCCTAAACCCTAAACCCTAAACCCGTTGTATCGTGTGATGGATAGCGGCAGCTTCGCAGCAATCTTTCGTCGACAGCTTCTGCTCGCGGGCAAGATTCTCCAAACTCAAGCCCCACCGGACTAAGCCCTCCACCCCAACCCTCCCCATGTTGTGAGTGCTTGCAAGGACAGGCTTAGCTCATGCCAAGGCATCAGCACAGCCCTGATGTCCGCAGACATTGCAGATTGACGCAAGTTCGACGGAACCCTAAACCCCAAACCCGCAACCCTAAACCCCAAACCCCTAAACCCCAAACCCCTAAACCCCAAACACCTAAACCCCAAGCCCCAAACCCCAAACCCTAAACCCCAAGCCCCAAACCCCAAGCCCTAAACCCCAAGCCCCAAAACCCAAGCCCTAAACCCCAAACCCCAAACCCCAAACCCCAAACCCCAAACCCCAAACCCCAAACCCCAAACCCCAAACCCCAAACCCTAAACCCTAAACCCTAAACCCCAAGGTGATCTTCAAAGTCTTTGGCCCCTTCGGCGCAGGCACCTCGATGGTCCTGTCGGTGCGGCCCTCAGAGGGTTCGTTTGGGGTTTAGGGTATAGGGTTTAGGGTTTAGGGTTTGGGGTTTGGGGTTTAGGGTTAGGGTTAGGGTTTTGGGTTCAGGGTTTCAGGGTTTCAGGGTTTAGGGTTTAGGGTTTTGGGTTCAGGGTTTCAGGGGGTTTAGGGCGTTTGGGGGTGTTAGGGTGTTCGGGGGTTTAGGCTGTTTACGGATTCAGGGGTTTAGGGTTTTTAGGGCTTTAAGGAGTTTAGGGGCTTTAGGGTTTTGGGGGCATTAGGCTGTTTGGGGCTTTAGGGGGTTTAGGTTTTCAAGGTTTTCGGGGTTTGGGGTTTCAGGGTTTACGTGGATTCAGGGTTTAGGGTTTTAGGGTTTGAAGCCCTAAATTGCATGGGAAAGTTTTGAAGGGTTTGGGGGTTTTTGGTTTTACTCGTAGGGGTTAACAAATTCAGGCGTTACCAGGGTTTAGGGTTCAGGGGCTTAGGGGTTTGGGGGGTTGAGCGTTAAGGATGTAGGGGTAGAATGCTGGGTTTGAGGAGTTGGTGTTTCGAGGTCGCGGGTATCCCTTGCGACTTCACAGTTCCTCCTGAACGCGAAAGGGCTCGCGTTTAGGGTTTTGGGTTGGGATGTTCCGCCTTAACAGTCAGTCTTCAATCGGGATATATAGTGCCCACTATTTTAATCCCCCCTTTTGCGGACTGTTTGTTAGTATAAGGGGGAACATCCCAAGTTTTGAGCTTTTTAAGTTTTAGGGCTTAAGGTTCAAGTTAGGTGTTTGCTCGGGTGCCAGGGGTTCAGGCATGTTCAGGCTGCTCCCTTGGCTTAGGGTTTAGGGTTTTGGGGTGTAGGGTTTGGGGTTTGGGGTTTGGGTGTAGGGTTTCGGGTGGAGGAGGTCCATGTCTAATCATTCTCAGCCCCAAAAAGGTTTCATACAGCCCGGAAGAGGTGAGCTGGGCTGGGTCGCAGGTGCTGATCGGTGCGCTTTATGATGAGTGGGCCGAGCCGAACACGTCCCCTTCTCAGAGTTTTCGAAGGCTAGGTTGTTTTGCTTTGGATCTTGCGGCGTGTCCCGCGTCAGATGCTGAAGCCGCCTACATATCCAACTGTCCTCTTTGACCAGAAAGCCGCATGTTGTCGTTTTGGTCACCATGCAGAAGTCAGCCCCAACTGATCTCCTGTCTCTCGCCTCCGGTATCTTGCAAGTGTTGGGGGCAGGGATGTGTGAGGGTCGGGCTACCTGCGGCAGGCGCTACTCAGCCCTGGCACACCTCCTGGGCGTGAGTGGCGAGGCCCGGGCCGAATGAAGCTGCAGCCAGATCGAGGGGACCAGCAGCAATACAAGCGCTCAAGTCCTTCTTCGGGCTCAGTCCCACCCGTGCAGGTCTGTGGTGGTGCTGGGGGCTGGATCATGCCACCGGACTCAGCTGTAATTCGGTGGAAGGGTTCACGGATTTTAGGGTCGAATGGTTTTGCACCGGCCTGGGAAATTCGGCCTTTGAGCCCTAGGATCCGAGGCCCTCCATAGTGGACTCTGTGACACACTGTACTTAGTGCGGCTTGGTTTCTCTCGAGCCTTTACCTTGTCTTTGGGCTGCAAGGCTTTATATTGCTCCAGTATTCATTCTCCAGTTCACCATAGTGACCTGCAGTATCACTATTGCAGCTGAGTTCATGTCAGGGAGGTGACAAACGCAAACCGGTCGTGGATGTTCCGAATCATATCGGCAGCACTGAATCGGCCAGGGTCGGCGCTGCAGCGCAGCTCTTGAAGCTCAAGCTCGCCAGTCCGGTACCCATTTGCCGCTTCGCGACATGGAGGTAGAGCGTCTGCTGGATGTGGAAAGTGGCAGGCCAGTCGTTCGCCGACCATGGATGCCTCGGCTGGCCATGGGCATGGCCACGCTGGCAACGATGGCTGCTCTTGCCTTGGTTCTCTATGTGGGAGCCCATGGCGGCCTGGTTCCAGGCAACATGCAGCAGCTGCAACGCAAGTGGTGGACTCCTTGGGAGCAGGCGGCGGACGTTGTGCTGGGAATCGACATGGGGACGACTCACAGCTCCATGGCTGTCTACAAGGACCAGGATGAGAAGGTTGAAATCATCGAAAACAACGGCAAGCCGTTGACCCCGAGCTATGTGAGCTTTGCCGGCAAGGACCCGTGCACTGGCGAGGCTGCAAAGGACAAGGTCATGGAATCTCCAACACAGAGCCTGTACAACGTGAAGCGCTTGATGGGCCGGGACTTCAATGAGCGAGCAGTGCAGGACATGATCAAGGTCGTTCCCTACAAGATCGTGGACAAGTCCGGCAAGCCTGTGATAAGCGTTAACGATAAGGACCGGACACCTGAGGATGTGTCCTCCTTGCTCCTCTCAGATATGAGGGCGGCGGCTGGGAGACATCTGAACCAGGAGGTGAAACAGGCCGTGATCACCGTGCCTGGCTACAGCAATGATGCTCAACGCCGGTCCATAATGGCTGCCGCCAAGAGTGCGGGCTTCACCGACGTCCAGCTCGTCAATAAGGGCGCGGCGGATGCCGTCGATTATGCTTTCAACTTCGCGAGAGGGGATGAGAAGCTGATCTTGGTCTATGACCTTGGAGGGGGCACCTTCGATGCTACCCTGGTCGATTGGAGTGGAGACGGCCTCCTAGAGGTTTTGGCGACCGCCGGAGACACCGCTCTGGGGGGAGAGGACTTCACTGATTTGACTACCAAACATCTTCTGGCGAAGTTCAAAGCCAAGCATCACAAGGACATGGGCCCGCACTCCACCCAGGCCTTGCGCATCAAGGTCGCGGATGCGATCCAGGCCTTGAGCTCCCGTCATGAGGCGCTCATCCAGATGGACGTGGATGGGGTGCACTTCAAGGAGACCCTCACGCGCGACAAGTTCGAGGACCTCAACATGCACAGTTTCAAGGGCACCTTGGACCCCATCAAGAAGGTCTTGAAGGATTCGGGTAGGTCCGCGAGTGAGGTGGATGAGATCGTGCTGGTGGGCAGCTCCAGCCACATCCCCAAGGTGAAGCAGCTTGTGAAGGACATCTTCCACAAGGAGCCGAAGATGGCTTCTCCCACGGGGGCGAGGGCAAAAGGTGCTGCGCTCGTGGGGGCTCTCCATCGCAGTGACTTGCTCGTCCTAGAAAGGATGCCCTTGACGGTGGGCTTCGAGGATGTTGGAGGGACCATGAAGCGCTTGATTCCGCATAACTCGGTGGTCCCGACAAAAAAAGCTCAAACTTTCAAGACCTATGCCCCCAGCCAGCCAACAATAAACATCAGGGTCTTCGAAGGGGAAAGGGCCAGACCCATAGACAACCACTGCCTGGCCGAGTTCGACGTGACGAACATCCCACCAGGACCGGCCGGCAAGCAAATCGAGGTCGACTTCGAGGTGGACAAGAACGGCATCCTGACGGCAAAAGCAGCGCACGATGCGAAGGAGCTTGTTGTAATGAGGAGGGGCTGCAAAACAAGAAGATGAGATAATGAGAGAGCCAGAATGGCTCGTTGTATATTGGGATGTCGACGTGCCGGGGCGGTCTGGGGTTCCCAGGCAACACTTGCTGAATATTTCTGGGCGCCCTACGGCCGCCCCTGCTCTCTGCCTTGATGTCGGGATGGATGCATCTTGCATCGCCTAAATCCGGAGGCATGGCTGTGCCGCGGTGTTTGTGTCTTGTCACTTGTGTATCGTGTCACTGAAGCTGAGTTCTGCGAAAAAGCAGGCCAGGGTGGAAGCGAATCTGGACCTGAAGTTGGCGTTGCTGGGCTCAGCAGCTTAAGATACTTCAGGGTTTAGGGCTGCAGTCAGAGAGCGGCTGCTCGTCAGATTGCATCGTAAGGGTCTCGAGGCTCTTGATTCGGAGCACCTTTCACAGGGTTCCCTGCAAGAACTCGAGCGTGAAAGAATCCCATGAGGTGACTATCGTTACACTAGAGCACTGCACGAGTACGAGCGCTTTTCTGGCGCCAAGCATCTGCTTCGATTTTCGATACTGGCCTCATCGCATACTCATTGCCTAGCAATCCTTTATGCCATAGTTCTAGCACGAGATTCGCGGGCATTCCGAAGTCGAGGGTTCGAATGCCACGGTACGTCAGATTCGGATCAGATCTATGGCAGTCCATAGTCTTACTGAAAGAGCTGCTGACAGGCGCGCTCTTGGACTGGATGGGGGGGAGCGATGGATGAGATTTCAGGTTTCGGGCTAGGCGCAAGTGTCTGCACGGGCCGTTGTTTTGCAACTGAACTTCGGGGGCTGTTTATGTTCTAAGCAAGGGCTGCAAAGCCTAGATGTTGAGTGCGTTGCCTCACTAAACCCTAAACCCTAAACCCTAAACCCTAAACCCTAAACCCTGAACCCTAAACTCTGAACCCTAAACCCTTCACTCAGGTCCTACTGCATCGGCAGGGAGATCCTCTTGCACGCGCGCCCGGCTCCTTACGGCCTTGCGGCTGTCAGCCCGGAGCAACTCCCAGAGATGGTCAGAAACATATTAACGTACAATGTGATAGGATAGTATAGTATGGTATAGTAATATAGTATGGTATGGCAATGTAGTATGGCATGGGAATCTCGTATGGTATAGGAATTTAGTATGGTATAGGACCATAGTATGGTATAGGACTATAGTATGGGTAAAGTATGGTATAGAAAAGAGAAGTATATCAGAGGACCCCGACTAGGGAACTTCTTGATTCCTGCTGGTTGCCAGTTTGCCGCCGAGAAGATGGCGACATTGAAGCAGGAGTCCGGGTAGGGGGAATGGGACAGAGGCAGAGGAGTCCCGGATGGACTATTTGGGCCCTAAAATCCCCATAATCAAGCCTATACACTAGGGTGGCCTTTACCACAACTTTATCACTGTATTAGTTTTGGGGCTCCTCTAATTTCATATTAAGGCAGCGAAAAGTTAAACTTTTGTTCTGAGGGTTTAAAGCAATCAAGTAAAGAGCCTTTTAAGAGCTCATAGGGTATAGCAACCCATGCTGGTTGCTTCTTTGGGGTACTTGATAGCGTCACGCAGCCGCGGCTGCAAACAGGGCACAACTCTGAGGCCCAACCGCCTGGCAGTCGATCAAACGAATTCCTGGAAATTGTTGACACATGCAATTCGCTTGTCAGTGCCGCAGTCCCGGAAACGCAGTCATTGATTCTAATCATAGCGGAAAAGAGCAGTGGCTGGAGCGAGACCCTTTGAAGCCCATGACGATATCCCTAAACCCTTTCCCGAGCCCCAAGCCCTCAGCCCTCAAACCCAACATTACGCACAACCAGAGCCCTTCTTCAGAACTTCAGGTTTTCCTGAGTCGCAAGAGTGATCACATCCGGAGGGAAAGCATCCTGTCTTAGGGTTATTCGTCAGATCTATGATCTATACAAAGCCCAGGGCATCTTTATGGCATCCCAAAGCTGCCAAGGCGGAGTTTCCAGAAGCCTCAGATAGCAAACCCTAATCCCTAAACCCTGAACCCTCAACCCTCAACCCTAAAGGAGATGGACAAGTTTCAGGGATCCATGCCCGGTGCTGAGGGCGTGCGCAAAGCACGGTGGTTCAGCGTTCTGTGGGGTTAAGGTGTGCGAGTTGTGGTTGCTCGACCAATCAAGAGCAGCTTCTGAAGAAGATTTCCTGGCATGTGCCCTGAACCCTGAGCTGCCATCTTGAGTGCAATTCAGGGTTTTAAGGCGTCCAGGGCTTTTGGGACTACTTGTAGCAGCCAGCGTTCGTGATGCCAACGCTGATCCCTAGGTTTCGATACATGCTCTTCCTGCGCGTCTCCCCGCTCTTCCCCAATTGGCCCGGCTTGGCCAGTTTGTGTCCTTTTTTCGCTGAAGACTGAGGATGAAACAGCCCTGAGGCCTGCAAATATTGTCAACCACAACAATGTTAACCACAACAATGTTGACGGTATGTTCTTTTTGGCTTCGTTTGCTGGGTTGATCCTTGCTTGGGACCTCTCGTGATAGGCATGCAGTACACGGGCTCTGTTTTAGAATTAGGGGCTGACATTTTTTTACCGACAGTCCCCGGCCAGGTTCGTGAACTACGCAACCGCCATGATCGGCATGCCTTTCTCGTACTTCCTGGTTGCACATGCCTGAGAACTTCATCTGAGAGGTGCTGAAAATTGCTGACAAGTGTGTGTAGTAGCCGCGCGCCTCGGTCTTCGCAGCATGCGTTGACTTGGTGGAAACTGTAGGGCTGTCGAACGGAGGTGGTTCCATGCCTTGGCAGAGAAACATTCAGAGTCTTCTTTTCAGCTTTCCGATCTCAACGAAACTTTTGTCAGACATCCTGACATGCGGTCCTTGCGGTCCTTTCGCCGCCTTGTCCGGTGGACGCCCGCCCTCCAGCGTGCCCGGCACGCCCTGCGGGCTGACCCACAAGGGCCAGGACCCGGCTGGGTGGCAGGCGCTGGGCTGGCTGGGCTGGCTGGGCTGGCTGGGCTGGTGGGCGGCTCTGCCTGCGCCTGCGAACATCGGCAGACGCTGGGAGCTCCCGTGGCCACAAACCTGGAGGTTCCAACAGACCGGGACTTGCGAGTCGTAAGCCTTGAAGAGCTCCGGAGCCACAACAACTTGGAGGATGGCTTGTGGATCTCTTACCATGGACACGTCTACGACGTCAGCAACTTCGCCAAGATCCATCCCGGCGGTCCGGGCCGAATCCAAATGGCTGCTGGAAGCGACCTCCAGAAGTACTTCGATGTCTACCATGTGACTCGGATGCAGAGGAAGAGGTGGGCCAAGGATCGTAGGGACACTGAAAATCTCGGATATCCTCAGCCTAATCTTGTGCGACCGCACTGGGGCATTGTCGCCCCTCCGCAACAAACCATGGTGGCCAAACCATGAGATGCCTTGAAGTCTTGCTTTTGACTTGACCCTCAGGTACACCCGGATGTGAGCAAGTTCCTTGATCGGACTTGTCTTGTGGGCCGCCTCACGCCGAAGGACGCCAAGAGGTCCTATGAGGAGACGATCTTTGCCAATCCATACGAGAATGAACCGCCCAGGACGCTTCAGCAAACCATCGCAACTGCCCCTCGCTGGGCGAACCTCATGGGCAAATACCTCCTGGACTCCTTCAGAACACCCCTGCCCGGGTTCTACGTGAGGAACCACTTTCCGGTGCCTAGCTGGGAGGACGTCGAAGAGGAGTACGAGTTTGAGGTTGGCATTCCGGGCAAGGAGAGCAAGATCTTCAAACTCAAGGACTTGCGGACAATGCAGCAGAGCACAGTGGAAGCCACGATGATCTGTGGCGGGGCCGCGCTGTATCCACGGTACCTGCATCGCACAGACAACAGGGACACCTGGGAGAAGGAGGCTTTCCCCAGGAATGAAATCAACAACAACTTCTGGGGCAGTCATGCTATCTGGACCGGAGTGAAATGCCGAGACGTGCTGCGGCTGTGCGGGATCGATGTCGATGCCATCGCCCTTGGTACCGAGCCGCTGCCCGCAAAGTACTTGCGGCTGACTGGCCATGATGCGGACGAAACGGGCTCGAGCTTCGGCGTGACGATCCCACTTGAGAAGGCCGTCGACCCCTTTGGGGATGTGATTCTTGCCATGACCATGAATGGTGAGCCCCTGCCTTCCGACCACGGCTACCCTGTCCGTGTTCTGGTGCCCGGCTACGCGGGTGTGCGGAACTGCAAGTGGCTGGCGAAGATGGAGTTGGCCAACGAGCTACACGAGAGCCACGTCGACACCCACACAGATGAGGTGATCTATCCCCCAAACATGACCTTCGAAGACGACCTTGCCAAGACCTCCCTGACAGGTGGCACGGTCCAAAGGGCCGGTAGATGGGAGGCGCAGCAAGACAACAACATCTTCAGAGTCATGGAGTCTCAGCTGATGACCCAAGCTAGGCCGGACAACCTGACTCTTTTTCCTTCTGTATCCCGACCCAGGAGCTTCGGAAAGCCCCGAAGCCCCAAAGCCCCAAAGCCCCAAAGCCCGAGCCCAAATCCCCCCCCCCCTTCCGCCCCACCACCCCCACCCACCGAACCAAGGAGATGCCAGTGCACAGCAGCGTCATCCTCCCCGAGGTGAACACGACCTTGTTCCTGGGATCTGCAAAGGGTTGAGTGATTGGGTCCTCTCACTCGTGAGTTCACTAAGCCCTGTGCGGTCATGCCCCAGACACCAGAGCGCCCAACTTCGTTCAGGGACGCAGGGGATCCTAGTTTGGGAAGACCCCACAACTCCCCTTGAGCATCCACGGTGGCCAAGGTCCGGGAAAGAGGCCTCGAAGGTCGTGGCCGAAGGCCTCGAGGTCGGCTGGTAGACTGGTTGTTTGTGTTCAGGGTTCGATCCAAGGGCAAGGAGGTGTGGTCGGTCGGGGGGAACACAGGGTTCAGGGATGCGGGTTTAATGGCCATTTATTTCTTCTGGGCATAGGTTGTGGCTTGTTTCAGCGGACAGGCAATCAGATCTTGTCTCCCGGATCTTTGTACATATTTGTAGGCGCGGGCCCCACCTTCTGAGGTCAAATGTGAGAATCTCCTCGCCCTCACTTGCAAACCCAAAACTCAACAGCCCCATGCTCAACCCCTCACAAGATGCCAAGTCAACATCAAAGTCTCTGTGAGGTCGGCCGGTTAGCCAGTAAGGAACATGCATGTACGATGGGCCTCGTGAGCAGAAGGGCCGGAACAAACTCTGCCGGCTTCCTCCCGAAGCCTCGGCGGTGCCTTCACACAGCAAATGCCCTTGAGACCCATCAGCCCAAATCACCCTAAACCCTAAACCCCAAACCCTAAGCCCTCATCGAACCAGTCTTGAAACCAAATGAAGCGGGCTGACCAGGTTCGCGGCATCGCCCTCGGGGGCGGCGGGCACCGCGTCGCCCGTGTGGACGTCTCCATTGACGGAGGCACAGGAGTACAGGGCTTCAGAGTCATCTTCCGGCTTGAAAATAACTCGGAGGTTCCAAGTTGAAGGTGCAGCTCAAGTGCTCCTGTTCCTAAATGTGTCCCATGGTCCGTGGAGGTAAGACGTACGTACCGGCTGACCTGGACGACCATGGCATGGAGAAGGTCCACAGAAGAAACTACCACTGGTCTTGGCCCCCTTGGCCCAGATTTCAGCATGCGCGTTTCAATCACGGCCGGCTTTTGGCTTGTCGGTCTTGGCTGGTGCAAAGAGGTCTTGCACTGCCTGTCCTAACCCCGAACGCTGTTCCTGGTCCGAGTCGGTCCGAGGTACTGGTGGTCCAAGAAGGTCCCCCTCACGGAGGAGATGAAGCTGCAGTTGGCCAAGGGACAGCCCTTGACGCTTCAGGCGGGTGCAGGGTTTAGGGTTTTCGAGAAATCTAAACAGCCTGACCCAAAACCCGAATCCCAACATGCTTGTATAAAGGTATTGTCATCACTACGGTTAGTCGCATTCTTAGAATTGATTTAATTCGTGTTCTTCTTGGCATTATGATGTTATTATTCGTATGACCATGAGCAATAAGAAGGACAGGAAGAAAAGCCTGCGCAAACTCTTTTTCAAACCTTCCAGGTAGCGTCCCGCGCCATGACGGAGCACGGCAACACGCAGCCAAGCCGCGAGGACGCCGTCTCTTTGTACAACCTCGTGGGCAACATCTGCAACTACCAGACACACACGCCTATTGTGATCACACCCCCCAGAAGCTGATTCGTGACTGGGCGTCGGCCCGTCGGGTCGCCCCCGAAGCTGTCGCGAAGGTTTATTTGAATTCCACCTTTCCTATAGTTTCAAGGAGACCTGGCGCCAGGTCTTGTACAGTCATGATATCCTGCGCACGAGCACCAAAGTGACGGTTCAAGAGCTCACAAGCTCGATGTCAGCGAAGACGCGCAGTGCCTCACCAGACAAGATTCTGTTCTGCGGTTTTCGCGTGAAACCTTTGCGAGAGGCAGCTGCGAGAGGGCTTCTCTGTAGCTCGTCGCTCGTAGGGAAGCCGTGCTCTTGGTGGATGGTGAGGCCTCGACGCTTGCCATACAACCGGCCGCTTGCATGTCGATTGCCATGGGCAGTGCGGCCGGCTCGAGTTTCAAGCGCGTTCAGGTGACCCTTGAGACCACCGGCGGTCGTTCTCAGCCCTTGGACCTAGGAAATTGAGTGAGGCAGCACGGGCTCCCTTTTGCTGCTTTTAGTCTACTGCAGCCAGGCATGCTCCGGGACGTGGGCGAGAGTGGGCTCGACATGGCGAAGCTGGTCAAGCGGGGTGGTATGTCGGGGCCCCTTTTGATTGGGGCTGCTGAGCATCGGGGTCGCAACCTCTGGGACCTAAGAGCGGTGTCGAAGTAGTGATGGGACCCGAGTTCCCATGAAAAACCACGCCTTGGCCATACATTTCCAGTACAAAGACCCCCAAATAGTAGGATCCTTTTAATAAGGACCCCAATAAGGTGCCCCTAATTGCGGAAGTTGCCATGGCAAAATCTTGACAGGATGGCCACCACTATGGCCCTTCTCTCGCTGCCGCTGATACCGGTGCGTGCTGACCATGCATCATCTGCATTTTGTGGTTCAAGGGTGGTGTTTTATGTCATGGATGAAAGCATGTCTTTGCTCATGAACGGGTCAGGTCCATAGTTTCCGATGGGCCACGGCGACCTTTTTTGTCTGGCTGAGAGTGCTAAAGAAGTCGCCGTGACACCGAGGAGTACTACAAGATCTGAGCCCTTGGAAGAAGCGGCAGTCCTTTAAGAAGGGGCTCCCCCAAACCCAGGCACTGCCGTCGTTCAACAACCACCCACCTCGCGTACACATGGCAAAGAGCCACGAAGAGTTCATGTTAAGTTGAGGGTTAGGGCTCGGACACGGACGGTAGCATGATGAGGGTACCTTCCCAGACTTCAACCTCTCAAATCGCTTCGGCCCAAAAGCCTTGGACCATGTGAACTGCCAGTCCGACGACTGGGCGAAGGGCTTGGCCCGGGCCAAGAAGATGCTGGGCATGAAGGCTGGGACTGTTCCCATCGCTTCGGGCTTTGGGGTTGAGGGTGTCGAAATCTCGAGCACAGCAACACTGAGCAGTTCATGCCGTCCTTCTTGCAGGAGCTAGGACAGGTAACCAATCATAGTAAGAACCAGCAGTAATAGGTGGTGGTAGTCGGAGGAGACATAGTATCCGCGGTGCTTGTAGCTATAAGTGCCAGGGACATAGTGTCATAGTGAGGACATAGAAGCATCAGAAATAACTCAGTAACCAAGAGGAACAGCAGAAGGGTTCCCGTAGTATTTGTCGTCTTACTAGGGGCAATAGTGATCCTAATGGCACTAGAAAGACTCAGGTGTTGACTTGGGGTGTTCAGGCCTGTGGTGTTCAGGCTGTGGTAGGAGATGTCACTGCAACTCACCAAGCTTGCAATCACAATCGGACGTTGAGCCCCAGAAGCTTTAATGTTGGGAAGCAACATGAGCGTCGGACGTTCTAGTATACTGCAGATGCTGACAGGTAGGATTGCCGGACGCACGCCCATGGGGTCTCATGATGTGTGTGGTATAACCACGGGACGCACAACATGTAACCGTGTACTTCTGCAACACCTCCTTGGCAGGAGCGGCAGGAGTGAGGCCTGGTGGCCGGCACTCGCCAAGAGCGGAAGCTTCCCTGTGGCATCGCGCGTTGCCACGTAGTCCAGTGGAAGCCGAAGCATCTCAGTGTATCACCAGCGTGCAGAAGCAACCCCCACACGAGCCACACGAGTTGAAGCGAGAGAGCTCGAAACAACCCCACCATCCGAACGCTTCGAGCCCTGAACCCTGAAGCCTGAACCCAATCTCGAAGTCGGAATCCCGAAGCTTCAGGTGCTTCCAGGTTGGGTTTCGAGGGGGCTTAGGGCTTAGGGTTTAGGATTGCCGCCCCGTTGCTTTCCGGGTTGTGGGTTTGAGGCTTTTGGCGATTCACACTAAGGCCCCAAAGTACCGGCCACAAATCCCCGCCGTTGATGTACCATGCGGGACTCCATCCGCAGTTAAAACATGTATTCATGTAACGTATCATCATCGTAGTAATAGTATGACGAAAGCGAACGTAGCTAGGCTTGAGTTAGTCTGTGCTTTGGCAGGGCCCGGACCAAACCTGGTGAAGTTGCGTTTTTTCAAGAACATTTCGAGGAACATGGGGGCGGGGTGTGTTGAATCTCTCAAGAGAGTTTGTCGGGTGCGGGGGGCCGGGGGTCGCCAATCATCGAATCTGCCAAGCGGAAGGGGGTGGGGGTCGCCATTCCTGGAGTCTATCAAAAATTGCAATGAAGCTGCCTTTAAAGCCTTTAAAGGAGGGTTGCTGGCGATAGATGTGCGGTCGTTGCGAGAGACAGGGGTACAAGCACACATTCTCTGAAGCGCGCGCGTGTTTCGGCGAGCTCCGCGGATCTGGATCGATGGCGGTTGTTGTGAGGGCATGTGTGGCGATGTGTGGTGGGGTGTGGAGTGTGGAGTGTGGTGGTAGTTGTGGTGTTGGTGTGTGGAATGTGGCGCTCTTTGGTGGTGGTTATGGTTTTGGTGTGTGGTGGAGTGTGGACCTGTGGTGGTGTGTGACTTGTGGAGTGTGGTGATGGTGATGGTGGTGGCTGTTGTGGTGGTAGTGGTGCGAGGTGTGTCTAATCCATATTGGCGTCAATTCAGGCTAGCTTTCGTTGTCCACGGCTGTGCCCCGAAAAACAATTTGCAACCATTGATGATGTGTTGGGCTTCAGAATGCTTTTCTTCCGCCTCGTCGGTGGCTCTCAGCTTTGTTTTCCCTCTTGGTCCTGCCGGCCGCGAGCTCAGTGGACGGTGGCAGGGCCAGATTACGTCACTTTCGCTCAAGGTGGACCCTTGTTTTCGCTAAGCAGTCGAGAAGTAGGATGGAGTAGTAGTGATGAGGATCGGATGGCAACTGGCAGAAATCAGGCTTGTGTGTTCCAAATTGGGGTCCTTCTTACTTTTTTGGGCTTTAGGGGTGCCCCTTTTCAGGAATCCTACGATCACCGACAACCGACAGGGGCCCTGCTTGAACAGCACAGGCAATATGCCCTAAACCCTCCAGCCAAAACTTCCTAAACCCTAGACCCGAAACTCTAAACCCTGAACCCTAAACCCAAGAGTTCGAAGTTGTTGCGTTTGTTCGGACTCCTGAGGCCGCGAGCGATCCGTTTGGATTTTGTTCCCCTCGCCATGGCAGAGGTGCGGGTTTAGGGTTTAGGGTTTAGGGTTTAGGGTTAGGGTTTAGGGCTTGGGGTTTACGGTTTAGGGTTTAGGGTCGGCTTAGGATCCTCTTGGGCTTAAGGTCCTGGAACCCTAAACCCTAAACCCTAAACCCTAAACCCTAAACCCTAAACCCTAAACCCTAAACCCTAAACCCTAAACCCTAACCCCTAAACCCTAAACCCTAAACCCTAAACCCTTTTCTGTCAGGGCAAGGAGCCTGAGAAGGAGAGTACCCCGGCGGAGACGGGCGAAGAGATCTTTGCAGGGCGTCCCAGATCAACTCGGAGCACGTCCCACACCCCAAAGCCCCCCAACTCGTCAGGGTTTAGGGTTTAGGGTTTAGGGTTTAGGGTTTAGGGTTTAGGGTGAAAACCCCGCCAGAGTTTGGGTTCAGGCTGAGAGTTTTCGGAATTGCGGGCCCGAGATTTGGCGCTTGAGGGGCCTTTTCCCCAACATCAGGTCCTAAACCCAAACCCAAAACAAAACCCTCAACCCAAAACTGTTTTGAAACCCGAACGCCCGAAGCATCGTACCCAGGATCCGTTAGAGGGCCTGGACGGCGAGGCATATGGGCGGGTTCTTCTGAGAGACCTCTCCTTGGGGTCTATAGGGTTTAGGGTGGTAACTGAAACCCTAAATCCCAAACCCAAGAGGGGGGCTTCTTTTTTTTGTGGAGCAACCCCCATTCAAAGGCGTGAAGAGAGGCTTTGCGGTTTGGGGTTGACAGTCTAAGGTTGTTGAGGGTAAGCGGATGCAGGGTTGTTGATCAGGATTGTGGAGTTTGCAGGTTCCAGTTTGGAGGCTTATCGGGTGGTGGAGGGTTGCAGGATCTCGGTATATTTTGGCGGTTGTTAGGTGTTTGAGGGTGTTGAGGGTTTCAGCGTTGAGTCGTACGCCAACATTGCGCACCTGTGGCAGGATCTCTACTACCTGCCGGAAGCCAGCTTGAAAGGCATGAAGGACCACCACGGTTTCCAGAACCCCCATTTCCTGAACCCCCTAAGCCGCTAAGCCCCTATAGGCCCCGAGGCCCTGATCCCCAGTGCATGTTGAGCCCAAGCCAGGAAGCCCTGGCGAAGGCCGACGTGAAGCCAGAGGCCGGTTCCTTCCCAATCAAGGTGTAGGAGCCAAGCCCTTATACACCTGACTGCCTGAGGATCTCGAGCCCTTCCTTGAGAAGATCCTTCAGCCGACCAAGCTGGACGACAAGGCAGATCTCTGGCGCCAGCATGGGCCCACTGTTTGGGCCTCTGAATTTCTCATTCCTGAGCCAGGAAATGCTGCTCCCGGTTGACATGCGTGGTGTCGAGAAGGTGCCAGGGCTCTCAACTTCCGAGAGTCGGGGACCATCTCCACAGCTCACAAAAGCCTAGACCCTAAATCCTAAATCCTAAACCCTAAGCCCTAAACCCTTCTGGAACATGAAGTCAGCGGCTCGAGGAAGGCTAGGTAGCCCAGATGTCTCATGAAAGGGAGCCATCCTTGCTTACTCATGCAACACAAGGAAGCGGCCTTCCGTGTTTTCTTTTAAATTTAGAGCGCTCTTGCAGTAGCAGAACCTGAGCTGTCAGCAAACATGTTGGATACGAAGCCCCTGCAAAGCGCACAGGCTGTACGAAACCCAGCTTTCATCAATCCCTAAACCCTAAACCCTAAACCCTAAACCCTAAACCCTAAACCCTAAACCCTAAACCCTAAAGCCTAAACCCTAAACCCTAAACCCTAAACCCTAAACCCTAAGCCCTAAGCCCTAAGCCCTGAACCCTAAGCCTGAACCCTAACCCTAAAGGCCCCATACCATGGGACATTGAGCGCAGGAGTATGAAGGCATCGACGAGCTCATTGCAGAGTCCGGGCCCTCAGCGGCACAGGCTTATCAAGAGGTGCGCCCTGAAAAAGCAAGATGAACCCCCAAGCCCAAAGCCCTGCACTAGGGTTCAGGGTTTAGGGTTTAGGGTTGCAAGGGTTTAGGGTTGCAAGGGTTAGGGTTTTAGGGTTTTAGGGTTTTAGGGTTTTAGGGTTTTAGGGTTTTAGGGTTTTAGGGTTTTAGGGTTTTAGGGTTTTAGGGTTTTGGGGTTTGGGGTTTAGGGTTTAGGGTTTAGGGTTTAGGGTTTAGGGTATCTCTGCACCCATACAAACCTAAGCCAAGCGAGGGGAGTTTGCTGGCTTCTGAGGACAGGCAGCACAACGACGCAAGCAAACCTGAGCCGCTGAGACCCATTCACCCTGGGCCCAGGTTGAAGCCCGTAGAGGCCTCCAAAGCACTCCTGAAAGCCCGGGAGTACTTCGAGGCGAGACGCTGGGGGTGTGGGGAATTCAGGGTTTCGACTTAGGGCTTCGTGGCTAAGGCTTGGGCTCTAGAGTTTAAGCTTTTGGGCTGTTGGTTCTTAGAGCTTTTGGGATTGCGGTAGGTTTCTGATTGTGCACGCTGGAAGGATTCAGGATCCCAATGTCTCATGGCAGAGCCCGGCCTTGCAGCTTTCCGGCTTACAAGCTTGTTCAGGGTGTGAAAGAAAAGGGCTTAAGGTATTTCAGGGTTTAGGGCTTAGGGTTGAGGGGTTGGAACCCTAACCCTAGAATGCAACATGTGGGGAGGAGGGTTGTGAAGATACTGCTTCTGAGTAGGGAAGTAGGGAATGTGGGATCTGCTAGGAACCTTTTCTCCTCTTCTCTATATACCCCTTGAGGGTATCATAATCCTAAACCCCCTAAACCCTAAACCCTAAACCCTAAACCCTAAACCCTAAACCCTAAACCCTAAACCCTAAACCCTAAACCCTAAACCCAGCTACTTTTCTTGCGAGGCGAACAAAGACGGCCGGCCCGAGGGCGAGAGGCGAGAGGGGCCCTCACCCTTATGCCCTTGAACCCCGAAATTGAGGGTTAAGGGTTTAGGGCTTTTGGTTTAGGGCTCCTGGTTTAGGGACGAAACCCCTAGATTCCTGGTTTCTGGCAGTTTGAGGATTCGGGGCTTGATTATTTTTCAGGGGTGCACGGTTTGCTGGTAGGAGTTCAGGGCTTCGTCTTGAGGACCCGGGGCTTGAACTGAAGGGGAGCCATTTTAGGGGAGCCACTCCAGATGCAGGCCGCAGCCCATGACGGCCGCAGATTGGAAGAACATCCTCCAGGAGGCCTTGAATTTTAGGGTTCAGGGTTTAGGGTTTAGGGTCTTCGGTTTAGGGTTGAGGGTTTAGGGTTTAGATTGTGGGGTTCAAGCCTACGTGCGCCGAAACCGAAAGGACCTAAAGCGCAAAAGGGGGGGTCCTTCGGCGCTGTCAGGCTTTCGGGCACCTGCGATCCGCAATGACTCCAGAACCCTGCAATGCTTGTCCCCTAAACCCCAAGCCCCAAACACCAAACCCCAAACCCTAAACCCTAAACCCTAAGCCCAAACTCCGAAGACAGCACTCCCGTGAGGAGACGGAGGAGGACTTTCTAGAAGATGATGATGACGAGGACCGGGCCGCCTGAAAGCTTCAGGGTTTAGGCGTTTCTGATTGCGCAGAGGTTTCCCTCTTGCATGTTTCTGGTGCGCTAGGATTCGTGGATTATGGTGTGCGGGGGGGGGGGGGGGGGCCTCTTTAAGCATTATGTATAAGTATATTCGAGTGTATACTATTCTACATATCAACTCTTTCAATTCCAATACTAGATTACCAACGGTTCATTGCCAGACCTCCTCGAAGCAGACGAGGAGGAACTTGATGAGGAGGCCCATGCCTGCCCAGACCCAATCCCTAAACCCTAACAGGTCATTTCCCAAGTAGTGGACACTGTCAACATGCCACCCCCCCCCCCCCCCCCCCCCAAAAGAGACAAAAAGAAAAAGAACAAAAGAAAGAACGAAAACAACAAAAAAACAAAAAGACACACAACAAAACAAGTTTTAGGAACCCCCCCTCCCCCCGGCCCAAAAAACAAGAAGTACCCCCCCAATATTCAGAAACTCCCAGTTGAGCCATCTTTTTTGAGGATCCCGAGGGCGATGACGAGGAGCCCCCGGCCAAGAAAGCCAAGACCGGCTGAGCCAAGGGGTGGGAGCTCGTTGGAGGCCCCACAAGCCCAAATACACACATGGGGGTTTACCAAAATCTAGATCCTCAAACAGAAGGATCTCCTTCTAATAAGGACCCCAAATACGGCACCCAACAATATGCAATAGTATATAACAGTATGTAACAATGTATAGAATACATTATATAAGTATTATACATATATATATTTATATATGTATAATATTTATGTATGTATGTATGTATGCATTGACACGGGAAACTGGGTCCCCTTTTCCGGGGGGGGGGCGAAGACGAAATTCGAAGACGAAATTTGAAGACGAAATTCGGCCCAGCCGAAATTAGGCCCTGAAGACGAAATTCGGCCCCTGAAGCCTAAATTCGGCCCTGAAGCCTAAATTTGGCCCTTGAAGCCGAAATTCGGCCCCGAAGACGAAATTCGGCCCCGAAGACGAAATTCGGCCGCTGAAGACGAAATTCGGCCCCGAAGCCGAAATTCAGGAAGACGAAATTCGGCCCGGAAGCCTAAATTCAGCCCTGAAGACGAAATTCGGCCCTGAAGCCGACATTCGGCCCTGAAGCCGAAATTCGGCTCCTGAAGACGAAATTCGGTCCCGAAGACGAAATTCGGCCTGAAGCTTGAATTCGGTTTCGGTCCCCCTTAGGCCTGCATAAAATGGCCCTGAATTTCGTTTTCGGGGCCGAATTTCGTCTTCAGGAGCCGAATTTCGGCTTCAGGGCCGAATTTCGGCTTCAGGGCCGAATTTCGTCTTCAGGGCTGAATTTAGGCTTCCGGCCCGAATTTCGTCTTCAGGAGCCGAATTTCGGCTTCAGGGCCGAATTTCGTCTTCAGCGGCCGAATTTCGTCTTCGGGGCCGAATTTCGTCTTCGGGGCCGAATTTCGGCTTCAAGGGCCAAATTTAGGCTTCAGGGCCGAATTTAGGCTTCAGGGGCCGAATTTCGTCTTCAGTGCCGAATTTCAATTTCGGCTGGGCCGAATTTCGTCTTCAAATTTCGTCTTCGAATTTCGTCTTCGCCCCCCCCCCCCCGGAAAAGGGGACCCACTTCCCCGGGTCTCTGAACCTATGTATGTATGTATGTATGTATGTATGTATGTATGTATGTATGTATGTATGTATGTATGTATGTATGTATGTATGTATGTATGTATGTATGTATGTATATATGTATATAGACATATATATATATATATCTATATATTGATATTGATCTTGTTTTACCCGATATGTGCGCAGATAATCATAGATCACAATATATAGTAATGTATGAACCATATCAGAATATGTGATATTCTAATGTATACATATATATATGTATGTATATGTATATGTAGATGTATATGCATATGTATATGTATATGTATATGTATATGCATATGTACATATCAATCATTATGATTATTATTATGGATATGGCAAGGATAACAATATATAGTAATATATGAAACATATCATCGTATATAATCATAGCGTATTAGTCATAATAATAGTAGTATGTAATGATATACGATCGCAGATCATATTGTATATATATATATATCATATCAATATATTAGATATTATCGTAATCTGGAAGAACATGTAAATAGATATTCTAGTTTATACAAGTATTTTACAATGATTCATCATACTGCATAATCACATAGTGATTTGTATCGTGAAAATATCATGATTATATATATACACACACTAACAAAGACCAGTATACAGCAACATAGAGCAGTACTGCAACCCAGGCCCTAAACCCTACTGTCGGGGGCTTTTGAGAACAATGCTCTCAGCACATCAGGGGGAATTACTACGCCACCGCCTTGGCTTCAGTCCTGTGACTGAAAGAGATGCGGGGGTCGAGATAAATTGTGGGCCCTTGTTGGATTTCTGGTATGAGTTCCATGTTCAATTCCACTCCTTTCTGTTCCGGGGCGCCAAAAATAGGGGTCCACAACGTCGATCACATGGGCTAGGTGTGCAGGCGCAAAAATCAGGGCAAGCCTGAGCAGAGGCCTGTTGCCATGGTCAGTTCTCTGGATTCGGGTCCCTTTTCCGGCCCCCCTATTGTAGTTCATTCCTTGCTAGGGGTACCCAAATCGGGACCATCGTTTAGAGAGCTGACCAAATAATCTTTACAGTGGTCTCGCGGAGGCAGCGTGCTGATTTGGCACGGGCTTCTGACCAGTCACCGAAGTAGGTGTCCTGGCGACTCTGGCTGTTTGCCTTATTTGCTTATTTGATGGACCAAAGGCTGTGCATGGTGACTGGCAGTATTCCAAATTAGCACCAGCCTCCTGTTGTACCGTTAGGTCATGGTGGCGAGTCCGCATTTTGGCTCTGATGTTTGCAATTCTACATGGCTTGACATGCTTGTCAGCGTAAGGAGCAGGACTCGCTTCTGTGATTCTGTGGCGTTGCGCAGACATGGGTGAAAGGCTGCCCCAACTTCCTATGAGCAGCTCTCGAGAGCCATGAGCTGAACCGTGCCCGGCATTTCCCCGAATGCTCTGCGCAAGTCTTTGGACCGTAGCGGCTGCGGGTGGCTCGGCATCAACTGCTCTTTAACACCAGGCGGGAAAAGCGCGGCACTTCGATGCATACAGGGTCTCCCGAGCCCCCTTGAGCCCGAGGCCTCTTACACCCTCAAGCGCAGGTCCCCCAGAAGTTTGGAGCCTCGAGATGCGAGGTTGAGGTGCGTGTCTTCAGCGTGGCCTGGGGGGGGGGGGGGGGGGGGGGGGATGGGGGTGTTGATCAAAACTGATGGGCCCCTGGGCCTTTTCAGTGCTACAACAGCGATCCCCCCAAAAGGGCTCATACATTAGGTCGACCCTCATTTAAGGGATCTGTTCGCAGCGTCCCCATGGCATCGACGTTTCTGCCCCGCAAGCCGCAAAACGGGTAGCCGCGCAGGCTCAACGCGGCCCAGTGGAGCAACCCTTCCCGCCATGGCAGCGTGGTCGGTGTTGTTGGTACTCAGTGTCGGGAGCTCGACATTCATGCAGGAGTTCAATTGCCAATATGATGCCCTTATCAGAACTGCATATGTCTGCCATCTAGTTGCAACATGCACTGCACCGAAGGCTTTGCAGGGGGCACCCTACATCTGCCCCACCCTAAACTGGGCCCACAAGGTTCTCTCGGGAGCCAATGAAGTGAGAGCCGGGCCGCCACGAGCCGTCTCCGGCCGGGCACTCGGAGGCATCAATGCAGCAGCTGGCCCGTCGAAGCTCTAGCAGCTAGCATTCCACCTCTAAGATGTTGGTATCCCTAAACCCTAAACCCTAAAACCTAAACCGTAAACCCTAAGCCCTCCCAAGGCTCGGGCCTGGTGTTGGAGGCGGTCCACCATGAGGTGGACAAGGCAGGGTGGCCTAGCATCCTTAAGCTGAATGCAATGTGCGCCCCGGCGCCTCTAGGCAGAAGGCCAGACAAAACCAGAAAAACCTCTATGGGTTCTTGAGATCAGGGGTGGCCCTCTCAAGGTTGCGCCATGTTAAGGTGACACCAACCCATGAGGAGTCGCCTGGGTCTAAACACCCATGACGACCAGGGCTAGTCGGTGGCGCTATACGGTCGACCTTGCAAGAGTGCTTCGAGCATTCTCCACGAGTACTTGGCACACATGGACGTGGTTAACTCTAACAAAAGGACCGATGGTCTAGGCTCAGGCCCATGTGTGAAAGCTGGGTTGCTGTTAACGAACTTAAAAGTTCATGGCGATAAATATGTTCTATGGATTTACATGCAGAGAAGCTATCGTGGTCCCCTGTGTGGTCTTCCACTTAACGTTCCTTAGTGGTAACGAAGAGGGCATCCCGTGGCCGGGTTTACGTGCCCCTCCTTTGTTTAAGGTTTTCCAAGGCGAGCCCTAAACGCCCAAATTTAAAAACTAAACCTAAACCCTAAACCCTAAACCCTAAACCCTAAACCCTAAACCCTAAACCCTAAACCCTAAACCTTAAACCCTAAACCCTAAACCCAAAACCCAAAACCCTGAACACTAACCTAAAGATCTGAAGTCCCATGAGGCCTCCGGCAGGGCGCGCACAGTGTCCGACCTCGAAGCAGAACTGTCGGGGCCCATCAGTGCAGGGCGTTAAGGAGTTTGGGTTTAGGGTTTACGGTTTCGGAAGTTTAAGGGCTGTTGAAAGGTTCAGGGGATACGGTTTCAGGAGTCTAGGGCTGCAAGTCAAATTTCAGGCATGCAGGGCTTTGAGAGTTTAGGGATGCGCCTGAGGGACAGCAGACTCCTGTACCACAGCCCGCTGCCACGATTTGGAGTCCGGCGTGTAGCCTCCGTCTCGTGGCTATCTGCTTGGGAGTCTCGTCTCGTCTTGTCATGTCAGGTGCTTGAATGGAGCCTTCTCCAGTTGTTGTTGAAGCAATCGCCATCCCGCGAAGATGCAGTCCACAAGCCCTGTTGTAGCAACAGAAAAGCAAAAAGCATTCCCAAGATCGGGGGCAACCGCTGCCAACTGCCGAGGACCTCCATGAGGAACATGGCAGCCGTGCAGGCAGCCGAAACGAAGGCCGGATGTCCAACACAGCCTTCACGCCCTCGAAGCATTTCATACAGCACAGAGCAGCCCTTTTTGAGGGGCATCCCTAGGCTTTCAGAGACCCTATTGCATTGAGGGAGCTTAACACCAGGCCACCCTCGTCAGCCTCAAAGAGCAGCCGCTGCCTCAAGCAGGGGGTGTCAGGAGTCCTGGAAACTTCATGACCCGTAGATGACCCGTAGATACAAGTGGACAGAGCTGTCCTCATGACAGCGCCCGGGCTCGTCTTCTTAGGATGCCCGCAGGCACATCCGCGAAACCTGCGTGCGTTCTCATGTGTGCATAGGGGCAGGGCACTGCCAGAACTAGAGGATGGTCGAAGCATGAATACGGAGCTTACGGCTACGGAGCTGCCGAAAGCAACAGCTCCACTGCGCCCGTCAGCCCTTCAGCCGTCAGCCGCCCCGGAAACCGAGGCTCGTCTTTGCCGAGGAGAAGGAGGCCTTGTGGGTCTGTTTCTGTGGGGTCTGAGGAGTCGGGTGCCAGAAAAACGGCTTGTCCCCAAGCCCCATTCCAAGCGCGAGCCTCGGGAGGCTGAGACTGAGGGCGAGCTGGAGGTCTCGGAGGCCTCGGCGCTGGGCAGAGATCGGGGGTCGATTGCGTTTTTTTGTTGGGCTGTGGCCTGAGTTTTTGTTGGGATTTCCGGCTTCTTGGGCTTGAAGGTTGAGGGAGCGGTCGACATCTGACAACCTGCCAGGAGCATGTGAAGGACCTGGAGAAGCAACTTGAGCAGGCGCATGCCCGGCCGCATCTACCACGAGCCCCAAGTGTTCATGTCCATCCATCGAGATGGGATCCTGCCGCTGCCAATCTTTTTGCCCTTGATTTTGGGCTCTCGGTCCTCTAGGTCCCAAGTACCAAAGTTGCCAAGTGCGGGCCGCATGGGCCCATGACAAGAGATCATGCCACTTGCCGAAGTCATAAATGATTAGTTGCAGATTTGTACCTGACCACGCTCGTTCTTTTGCGTTTAGGATTATGATTCGGAGAATGGTTGATTGTTATCATCATTACTGTTCTGCTGCTGTCATTGTTGTTTTTCGTTGCTGTTTTGGCTCGTGATACTGTGGTTATGGTTATGTTCTTATGTACGACTACGACTGTGATTCTAATGATGCTTCCTGTTTTTGTTGATTGTTGTTCGAATGCTCTTATTGTTCTTATTGCTCTGATTGCTCCGATTGCTATTGTTATCATTGTCGTCATGGTCATTATCATTGTTACTCTTTTTTTTTTTTTTTCTCTCTCTCTCTCTTCCCTCCCTCCTCTCCCCCCTCCCTCCATACCAGCCACTCCAAAGTCTTCTGCAAGAACCAGCCACTCCAAAGTCTTCATACACTAGCCCAAGCCCCCCCACCCCCCCCCCCCCCCCCCCCCCCCTCGACTCCTTGCAAGGAGGTGTCGCGCCGAAAGACCCTGGAGGCCAGTCCTCTTGCACCCATATGTAGCATCCCAGCATGCATCCCACAAAAGCTTAGAGGGCTCCTTCCTGGCCCACGGCGCAAAAAACTTCTTGAAGCCTCCAACCTTCCAGGCTCAGACGAGCCACACGCCGGGACCCTTGCGAAGGGGGCCCGCGGGTCTCTGGAGAGGGCACCATAGCACTGGGGTCGAGAGGGTGCGAGAGTTCGGGCTTTGGGGCTTCTTTTCCCCCCTTATTGCACACTCTTGCGAAATTAGGGCAGTTGGGGACCTATTTTAGGGATCCCCTATTTTTGTAAACTCCCAAATTCACCAGACTCTCTGACATGCCCAGAGAAACTTGAAGAAGCCTTGGAGTTGAAGCTCTTCACGTGCGCGCTGCGAAAGCATATGCGAGAGCTTGAGCTGTCCCAGGGCGCTGTCCTTCCTGCAGCTGGAGTCTGCCTTGCCGTCGCAGTTTACGGCTTTAGGTTGAGGGCTCTGGCTTTCCAATCTCCGAATGAGCTTAAAACGGCAGAGGTGTGGCAGAACCTCACGGATGGCAGGAGGATGATCTCGCAGCGATGCAGAAGGAGCTGGCACTCCCGACAGAGTTGCCTCAAGCCAGGTCGGATCTTTCGGCACCTTGTTCAAGGGTGCGCCTAAGCCAACATGTCCGAAGTGCATTTGCCTTCGTTTGCCTGGGGCTGTATCATCATTAGTATTCTTATTATTGTTTTTATGAATTTTATTAGTACTACTAAAAAACGTACGATTAAAGCTGATGATGAGACAATCGCCTGCTCGGCCTTCAACCGCAGCTG
Source organism: Symbiodinium natans (assembly GCA_905221605.1). Taxonomy (NCBI): domain Eukaryota; class Dinophyceae; order Suessiales; family Symbiodiniaceae; genus Symbiodinium; species Symbiodinium natans. The sequence goes on from CAJNDS010002228.1 coordinate 80,809, forward strand.
TGACACTTTCACCCAGAATCAGTCTTTGCTGGGGGGCATCACGATAGTAAAACTCTGTTTCCGGCCTCGGAAGACGTATGTGCTTGGGCCGGGCAGGGCTGGACAGCGCACAACAGCGCCGAGCGGCACAGACCATTGCAGAGCATCGTAGGACTAGGAGGCGTTTTTGTTGGCTGGGGTAGCGTGTCAAGGAGGGTCCGGGTTCATACTTGTGCACTGGATCTTGCAATGATGACGGCCGCGGTGCATGGCCTCGCGTCTTGCTGCTCGCGTTGCGCACCTCGCGAAGCAGCGCCAATGGCAAGGAGCACTTTCCCTGCTGCCGCAGCTGCGGAGCTTGGAAGAGCCAGGCTCAGAGCCCTGTGCGCTGACGGTGGCGTCTACTGCGACCGCCACTGCCAGCCTTCGATGCCTGTCGTGGCAAGGGTCCCTGGACATTCTCCGCAGCTTGCCGGAAGACTCCTGGGATCAGGTGGCCTTCTGCATCGCCCTCACAGCCTGCGACCGCGGATTGCAGTGGCCCTTGGCTTTGCAACTCTTCGGGCGCATGGACCGGAACACCTTGGACATCAATGACTTTGTGGCCTCTGCTGCGATCAGCGCATGTGGCAAGAGTTCATGTTGGACCGTGTCGATGCAGTTGCTGGAACACATCTCTGGTAGAGGCTCTGATCTGAGCAGGTGGAGGATCAGCACTAATGCGTCGATCAGCGCGCTCGCACACGGACACGCATGGACACGGTGCCTGGACTTGCTGGAAAGCTGCATGGAGGCGCGGCCTGGTGCAGCATCCAGAATCTTAGAATCATGTCTAGGAGCAGCTGGAGGCAGTATCTGCAGTATGAGGTACATGGTATGACTCGTCACACCAGCAGAGTGAACCACTTGGTCACATGCCTCTCCATGTGCCGAATAGCCAACCGAGAACGGCCGAGGGCAGCCGCGCTGAAGGGGAGCTGTTCCCAGACGTGGTGGCCTTCAACGCCTCGCTTTCTGCCTTGTCGAAGACGGCCAGGTGGGTGCAGGCTCTGACTTTGTTGCTTCGTCTGCTTTCAGGGGCCTCAGGGATTCTGGTCCAGTTCGCATTGTGTTCTGTATGAGCTTCGTAGCGACAAGCACATTACTAGCAGATTCCCGCAGTACTGCGTAGTGTAGTACTGCCATGGTACACACGAATAGTAAGTAGTGACATCCACCGCCAAGGCTGCGCGATATGTGCTGGCGTCGCTACCAGCCAGACATTGTGAGTGTGCCTTGGACTCTCTTGGACTCCAGTTGCACAATGAGCCTAGATTGTACGCCAGGGGTCTAGTCAGGGATGGGTTGGCAGGTTTAGCTCCCAAGAGATCCAAGAGTGCCATTTTGGCTCAAGAAAAACGTGCTCATCTTACCTTGTGGAGTGTGGCCACTCTGAGCTTTGGCAGCAACCATGGCAGAAGTTCGATTTGCACCAACATTTGAGCAACTTTGTGAGTAGGAACTCAGTAGGTGTTTCACACGCTATGGCGCTGGCGTGACCTCGCAGCACGAGGCTCGCTGGCATGCGCTCTGCGCCGCGGGAGATTGATGAAGAGGACTCCGTGCAGATATTTGCTGAAGCAGTCTCCGTGCACATCAAGCCCCACGGCCGAGACGAGTTTGTTGCCCAGCTGACGGTGTGCCTGCGGCCGGACAACCCGGCCCACCCGCGCAACTTGCTGCTCGAGCTCACGGATGAGAACGATTTACTCTTCTACCACAGCTTGATGCTGGGAGAAGGAGATTACCATTCTCTGAGGGCCGAGCAGCGCCTTCTGGTCGATTTCCAGTCCTTCCCGGAACAGCTGGCAGTCTTCCTGCGAAGATGCTGCGGTACGGAGGTTCAGGGGCTGCCATCGCTGTCGTCGGGGTCGAAGATGCTGGCAGTCCTCGACTGCGGTCCTGCTGGTGTGAGCAACTTCAGCATCGTCGAGTCCAACCACTTTCGGGAGCTGACTCACATTGCGCTTCAGCTCCGACAGGGTTCGGATGAGGTGGTGAAGAAGCATCTTGCGCAGAAGCTCCGTGCTGCCCGCGCAGAGGCTGCAAGTCTCGGCCAGCGCCTTGCCACAACCAGCGAGGCTTTGATGCAGAGCCAGAAGCAGGTGAACGAGCTGACAGCCAGCGCACGCGTCGTCGCTGACGAGCGGGTGCGCTTGGAAGAGTCGCTGCGGACCACCCATCAGCGGGAACTCCGTGAATCGAAGGAAGAGCATGTCCGAGCGATCGCTGAGCTGCAGCGCTCCCTCACAGAGGAGAGGGCCCAACTGGAATCTGAGCACAAGCAGGAGCTGCGGGCTGCACTGGACCGCGCGCAAAGTGCGGAGGGCTCGGTTGAGGAGCTCCAGCGAACACGGCAGTCGCTTGCAGCGACAGGACAAGGCTGTCGCGAACGTCTGGAGGTGGCCGAGCGCCAGGTGATGGAGGCCTCGCAAGAGACGAGCGAGCTTCGGAAGCAGCTAAAGCAGCTGGAAGAGCTGAAGTTCCGGCACGAGCGAGACCTCAGCGGCCTGCAGGTTCAGCTGGCCTCAGTGAAGGAGCAGCTGGCTGTGCGTGAGCAGCACGCCTCCAGCCAGGCAGCCCAGATCGATGAGGCCGTGAGGGAGCGGAGGATGCTGGAGGAAAGCCTGGCCACCGTCAAGAAGCAGGCGCAAAGCCTGGAGGAGAAGTTCAACCTCTCAGCCCAGGAGATTGCCAAAGGCAACCGAATCATCCAGAACCTGCACCAGACGTCGAAGGAGGCGAAGGCCAAGCTGCGTCTCAAAGCTTCGGAGCTCATGCAGCATGAGAAGACTAGGTTGGAGCTAGAGAAAGCCGAGGAGTTGAAGAAGCACGCCCTCGAGGAGAAGGGCCACGAGCTCTCAAGGGGAAAGGCTCGCGAGGAGAAGCTGCAACAGGACATCGAGGACCTGAAGCGAAAGTTGGCCGAAGCTCATGATGTCATGAAGTCCAATCGGGAGGTGATCGAGTACCTGAACCGGCAGCTGACTGAGCGAGACCTCAAGGCATTGCCGGGGCCGGCCAGCCCCTGGAGCACATCAGATCCGACATCGGCAGCGACCCTCCGGGTGCCGGGAGCCAACTCGGCTTTATCCGAGCTGCTCGGGAAAGTTGATGGCCTCACTGCCACGAAGAAAAGTCCAGCTCCGAGCATAGGCTTCGGGACAGCGACGACGGGCTTGGGCATGCTGTCTGGTCTCAGCATGAGCGCCTTCTCGACCCCATCTCCGGCGAAGACCTCCGTGCTCAGCGCAACCACGTCACCGTCGCCGCCGGTCAGCTACTCCCCCAACAATCAGGATGAGGATGCGTCGCTTCGCAAGCCTGTGGTCTACAAGCGCCCAGGCACTGGGTCGTTGGAGCCCACGTTGCGTGCGGCAGCGGTTTGATTCGAAGGCGTCAGTGCACCGCTCGGGAAGGGCCAGCAAGAGGTCTGGCCTCCTAGCAGTGGCGTGAACATTACAGCGCAAGGCCACTGCAACGGACCATGCACTAGCCTCATTCTTCTCTTCGTTTTCAGTGTCACCCGGTGTCTCAGCTACGGCGAATACGGCTTTTGCAAAGACCCGCACCCATTAACTACTTGGCCTTGCGCTGTCCGCTGGGTTTGGGGCCTGAAACCTTGGCCAGGCAAAGGTTTCGTGTAGGATGTGCCGGACCTGATGCAGTCGGAGCATGAGGGGGGAGTTGGGGAGGTCTCCGGGGAAAGGTTGAGTGAGGCTTGTGGGGTTGGGGGTCAGGGGAGTTCTGGGACATGTTGCGCGGGGGCTACGAGCCATCCTCGTAGTCGTAGACAGGTGGACAGTGCCGGCTGGGTTTGGCAACCCTGCTTGATGATGGTGCCTCTAATGTTGTGTGGTGAGCTTTGCAGGGAAAGCCAATGCCGGACTAGTGTCACGCCGACAGGGGGAGATGGCTAACACAGCCGGAGCGCCCGACCCCTCACAGCCACAGGAAAAAGAAGAGAGAGGGAGGTCTCAGCTACCAGAAAGGCAAGGAAGGCAGAAAGGCAGGAAGGGAGGGAGGCAGGGAGCCAGGCAGGGAGGGAGGGAGGGAAGAGAGATAGCGATCGCCAGATGTGAGGTCAATGCGGCCGCAAGCGCATGTGAACGAAGCTCCGCATGGCAGCGGGCGCTCCTGCTGTTGTATGGGGGTCGCCTGCTCGCAGGGCGGGGCTTCAAACCCGATTCTGGATTGGACGGCTCATTCTATAGTGCCTACAGCCCCGCACCCAAGCTTGGAGCATGTTTCCCTAGATCGTTGAGTTGCAAGTACAATCAGTACAGCGGACGTATCCGAACCCGAAAGCCCCCTCAACCTCACCCCCCAAATCGGCCCGAGGCCTCGGCGAGGCCCCAAGACGCTTTGACCTCACCTCCTACGGTGTGGAGGCAGCGGGTACCCACACTTCCCCCACCGTTGTGCGAGAGGCCGCAGAGCCCCAAAGCTAGCAGACGATCACCAGTAACAGCAAGAAGCTGACCGGGGTGTTAGAAGAGGTGGAGGCTTAGGGTTTTGATTGGGGCCTTCGGATTCGGGTCAAGAGAGCGGCCTCTTGCTGTTGTTAGTGTAACGCCTTAAACCCACGACCCCCAAACAGAAGCCCGAACAAGCCCAACAACCCAAAAACCTACCAAGCCCAAAACCCAAATTGGGCCTTAAGGCCATCCAAGTTGATTATGTGGGGGTTACGATAATAAGGGACCCCTATTCTAGACCCACAAATAGTAGGGCTCCCTTATAATTAAGAAGGACCCCAACAAGGTACCGTATGTGGGGCACCTTGGGTTTGGCGTTTGAGTTTGTGGGGTTGGGGGGGTGGCTGTCGAGGCCTCAGCTGTCGGCCGAGGGCGGCACTGGGCAGAGTCGCTTCAGGCCACTTGGTGCTGAAGAGCAGGGTGGTAGAGGGCTGCCCAGGCCCAGGCCTTAAATCAGTGGGCTTTAGGGTTTAGGGTTTAGATTCTTGGCAGCAGTTGACATTGCTTGCGACGGTTTCGATCACAAAGAGGAGGAGGGGAGGGAGGGAGGGAGGAGAGGCAGCACACATACTTACTGAGTAGGTAGGTAGCCTCTATGGTGTAGTTTTCGAGTCTTGGGTACACGGTTGAGGTATTGCTTTTTGGGAGGTGACGATTAAGAATGGGGGTCGGTACATGCAATTCGAAGCTCGCCACATCGCCTTGTCTCTGGTGCTGGCAGGTGCTACTGCGCGCTCACGAATCGAGGCTTCGACCCACACAGACACTCCGCTGCCTAAGGGAGGGTTTAGGGTTTAGGGTTTGGGGTTTAGGGTTTAGGGTTGAGGATTTGGTTCGAGGTTGGCGTTGTATATGGAGCGCAAGGTCCGAAGAAAATGTTGAGTGGGGAGCTGTCAGCAGTTCCCTCGGCGAGGACACTCTTCAACATCGTGCTGGCTTCCTGCGAGCATGCGGGCAGCTGTGCTGCAGCCATCAGTGCCATGACAGGCTGTTCCAGATTTTGCCCCTTAGCCCCACCCCCAAACCCTAAACCCTGCATCATGAGGGTTCAACCCCAGGCCCCAAGACTCGAAGCCCCAAAGCAGCCAGGTAGCTGGATGGCGGCCCTGGATCTGCTGCACAGCATGTGCAGCTCGCGGATTGCTGGGCTGACGCCTTGCTGCAAAAAAGTGCAAGCAGCGTTCACCCCTGGGCATCAATTCAGGCAATAGACCCTAAGCCCTTAAACCTTGAGATACCTTAAGGGTAGAGGGTGTAGGCGTCGTTGGCATTGGGGTGTGCTCCCAGAAGTTTCTAGTGAGGGCAAAGTCGGATTGCAGTTGCACGCCCTGGGGTCTCTACAGGGGCTTAGAGCTCAGGGACACTCGAAGCAAAAGCACTCAGCCCTGAAAAACAATGAGGACCTTACTTCTAGGTATACTTCCAGCAAAATCTGGGACTCTTTCCTTTTGGGGGAGGTTGCAAACTTAAGGCGGAGGGTTCAAGCCATTGAATGCAGCCGTTCTCAAAGCCATCCTCCTTCTCCCTAAACACAAAGCTTACCCCACTAAACCCTACTGAGCTACTAAACCCTACTAAATCCTACTAAACCCTACGAAACCCACCCAAAACCCTATTAAATCCCTACTAAACCCTACTAAACTCAACCCCACTAAACCCTACAAACTGAGGATCTCCTTCAACACTTGCCTGGCGGCTGCTGCCACGGCGGCGCAGTGGCAGGCAGCCCTCACCCTGTTCCAGAGAGTGCCCTTGCGATGATTAGGTCTTGATGGCAGCCTCCTAAACCTTAAACCCTAAACACTAAACCCTAAACCCTAAACCCTGAACCCTGAACCCTAAACCCTAAACCCTGAACCGGTCTCCAACAAGCAGAGCTTCCCAGGTTTGTGGTTCATGTTCCGCATCTGAACCTTTGACGATGGTCTAGGGGTCAGGGTCTACGGTAGCCCCCAAACCCAAAGCCTAAACCACAAGGAATGAACTAGAGATCTCGGGCTGTTTGTTTTATTCCAATACCCCCCCCCCCCTTAAACCTAATGGATGATACGTATGCTTACCATAGTATACTTGTAAGGTCACCCTGGACTTTGGTCTGCGAGAAGACCCCAAGTACAGGTTGCTGATGCCACAGACAGGGTTGTTCCCGATACTCCCTAAAACAAGGTTCATGGTTAACAGTACTTGTAATTGTGCTTGTAACCACATTAGGGCACATAGAGGGCTTCTAAGTGGGTCATAAGCAGAGTTGCAATTGGTTCATAAGTGCCATGAACCTCCAAGATAGGGGTACCCAGGTGCTGGAGCAGTCGCAGCCCGATCCAACCACCATCACCTCAGGCGTCTCCGCGTTGGCCAAGGCTGGGGGCGTTGAGGGTTTAGGGTTCGGGGTTTAGGGTTCGAGGGTTTAAAACTTTTAGAGATTAGGGTTCAGGGTTCAGGGCTTAGGGTTTAAAACTTTTAGAGCCTTTTGATGGCAAGGCTTTGGGTTGGGAGGGTTTAGGGTTTTAAAGCAAGGCCTGCCATGAAGTGAGTGGTATCCAGCCCAGATGTGCCTGCTACGTTCTGCTTGCATCCTTCACCGAGTCAGGGGCAGCAGTGGCATCGGGCTCGGGACCTTCTGCAATGCCTGCCCGTGCACAGCCTACGGCCGAACCAGGCTTGGTGGATTTAGGGGAAGTGGGGTCTGGAGCTTGGCAATAGGGTTCAGTCTTGGCTTTCCGTCAGCATTCTTCGCGCTGTCAGCGGACAAGCTGCCGCTTCGCTTGAGCCTGTAACACAGCAACCATGGCCAGGCGAGCTATGCAGCATATTCAAGACCCGGTGACATGTAGGCATTTTTTGCGATGGTTGCGACAGCCTCGAGTGCTGGCCTCCTGGTTCATGGCAGGTTTGTCACATGAACCCAATCAGCTGGGGCCCTGAAGATGCCGGATTGTTTGCAGGTCTTGGTGAACGCAGCGATTTCAGCGGCCGAAGCCGGCCACCAGTGGCCCTGGGCGCTGGAGCTGCTGAGACTCTCCAAGAAGGATCTGAGGCCCTCAGAGAAGGTTTAGGGGTTAGGGCTTCGGGTTTAGGGGTTACATCCAGAGAAGAGGAACCCCGTAAAGGACATTCTCAAATAGTCTCCTAGTAGCCGATGAGGGTGCCAAGCATTCAGCTTACGATTTTGGGTCCTCGGGGTTTGCCCCGCGGCTCTGTTGAAGGCCCACGGTCATCACGTACAACTCCACGCTCAGCGCCTGTGGGAAAGCCTCGGAGTGGCAGAGGGCTCTGGTACTGCTGGGAGAGCTCAGGGCAAATGGTCGGCTGGAGCCAGACAGCACCTCCTATGGGGCCGCGATCTTGGCCACCCTCTCTGCCCGGCCCATGGAGTGGGCAGCAGCCTTCTCACTTCTCACGGACATGATGGAGCGGCAGGTCATGCCGCAGCTGGCCACCTGTGCGTTGCTGTTGATGGAGTGCGAGCTGCGCGCCCTGGTCCAGGCCGAGTGTGCCCTGCTCTTGGCATTGCCCGATGCCTTGGAGGCTTCTTTGCGGCTGGCTTGCGTCGGGACATCTTCGGGCACTTCCGCCACTCGGGAGGATGTGTCGCTGCTCGTGCTGCAAGTGGCTGCACAGAGGTGTCTCCTCTCCGGAGACACAGCTGGCTGCATGGAGTTCCTGCGCCGACTGGACGCCACGGGGCCAGGGCACTGGAATGCTGTGGCAGAGGGCTTGTGGCTCAGGGCCCACAATGCCCAAAGCATCTCCAGCCCTGAACTCCACAGCCACAGAGGACGGCAGAGACTCCCAAAAGAAGGATTCCGCGAAGGACTTCGGGCCGGCCGGGCCAAGGAGCTGCGCTTGTGCCGGCACGTCTTTGCCTCGGCTTCCGCGGGCGATGCGTGGTCCGTTTGCGAGGCAAAGGCATGACTCCAAGCAAGTCCCTAAGCCCGAAGCACCACCCTGAGCCCTGTGTGTGAAGAGTACCCTCCCAAAGGCTATCTCAGGTTCAGGATTGAGTTTGGGCCGATGCCCTAGCTGCAGTTGTATTTGCTCATTTGCCTGCACGGAGGCCATGGAGGACTTCGGCCACCGCTTGCCACGGCCTTACTGGATCTTGGAGCAACTTCACTCAGACGCAACAAGTCTCAAGACGTAACTGCATCAAACGAATCCTCTGCACTTGGAGAACGTGAGCCAAAGGTCACAGCAGGGGCAGTGGCTGAAGTTGGCCGCCGGCGTGGCTGGGCTGCTCCGTATTTAAAAGCATCACGTCGTCCTTTCTCCGCGGCGAGGTTTGGGGTCACGGGAGTCATACGAAACAGGGTTTACATGACTGTTATTGGTGAGGTGTATATAAGGTTCCTTGTTAATATTGGCGAGTGTATACATTGGGTGTCCTTTTGGGGGTACCAGAAATATTCTGTCTCCTTAACCATTGATCATTGTGTGCTTGCTAACCGTGCTTAGTACAAATCTAAGCGGTCTCACCTTGATATGATTCACGACCTCGAGTCCGCAGTACAAGAAATATAAACCCTGCCTCATATGGACAACCGTGTAGCGCACATATGGAACCCAGCCCGTTAAGCAAGGCGAAGGGTGGGCTGCTGGTGGCGGCGGCCCAGCGGGCTCCGGCAGGCTTGTGGGTTTAGGGTTTAGGGTTTAGGGTTTAGGGTTTAGAGTTTAGGGTTTAGGGTTTAGGGTTAGGGTTTAGGGGGAAAGGTCGGGAAGGTTCCTGGCGCAAGAAGTAGGGAGTTTTGCACGTGAAGGTAGCACGGGATCGGATCTCTCCACCCCGCAGTATATTTACAATATGCGTTCAAGAGGTATCCTAAACCCTATGCACCCTTCAATCTTACCCAAGACCCGAACTCAGCCCTACACCCTTCAAGCCTGCCTTCAAGCCTGCACCCCGAAACTCCAAAACCCAAATAGGCATGTCCACAAATAGGGGGAACCCTTAAGATAGCCTTATCATTATAGGAACCCCCCAAAAAGGGTACCCCTAGTTTCGTAAACCCCCAAGTCTCTGAGGCCCGGCCCTCGAGATCGGAACGTACTGCGGCTACTCGGCCCTCCGCCTGGCGCTGGCGGGGCGTGCGGTGGTCAGCCTGGAGACGGACCCCATCCACGCTGTGATCGCAAGGTGGGCTCTCAGGGATTTTGGGGGCTTAGGGTTTAGGCGTACACTACCCCGCAACCCCGGAAACCCCTATAGGCTATGAACATTATCCGGTGTAGCCCCCGAAACATCGGGGTTCTTCTCCCAAAGTCGGTCCGGTATCCCGTAAAACTTTCCTGGAACTCCTGGATTCAGAAACCGATGTCCGCTTCGGAAGCCAAGATTCACAAGCTGCAACAGAAGCCATGGTCCCCAAATCAGAAGCTCAACTAGGGCTTGGAGTGGGCCATATATTCCCTTCCAAGAGGTGTCTCGGTTCCCTTGTAAACTTCTTACTCAAAAATGGAGTGGCCACCACTTTTCAGAGTTTTTGCAGACCCCTGTTCAGGAAACCGTCTTAACTCCATGCCCCTGAACCCTAAACCCTAAACCCTGGGCCCTGACCTTGCCTAAAATGGAAACTGGTGCTCCTCGGCGCAGGAACATCGTGATGATGGCCGGCCTTGACCACCTCGTCGATGTAAGGCCCTTTGCCGTAGGGCCCCTTAACGCCCACAGAACCCTTACCATAAACCCGAAACCCTAAACCCTAAACCCTAAACCCTAAACCCTAAACCCTAAACCCTATACCCTAAACCCTAAACCCTAAACCCTTTGCCCAAGACTCTCAAAGGCACCAAGTCCGTTGTCTCAGCTGATCCCAATCTAAGCTCTCAGCTTACTGTTGGTTAGCAGGGAATGAAGGAATGAGGTACCCTACATAATCCCTTTAAGGGTATACATAGGGGGATATAGGGTACCTTATTCCTGCATTCCCTACTAACCAACAGTAAGTCAGAAAGTGCATCAGAAAGCCCTTGAGGATTGGGCACAGCAAAGACCTTCTCCCTCGACTCGCTGGGAAGAAGTTTGCCTTCGCCTCTCGGACCTGCAGAGCGCGGGACCCTTTGTCCACCCTACTTTTGCTTCGGCTCCTTCTCGAACCAGCAACTCCACGAGCAGCAAAAAAGGGAGACTCCGCGAATTCTTTCTGGGCCCTAGGAGTTGGGAACCTCAGGTCTTCATGGACCAGAAGGGCTCACGCTTCCACGAGGCCGGTGCTGTCCCAAGTCTGTGCCCCTGAAAGAGCTAAGAAAAGTCGAAGCCTCGGAGCCCTGAACCCCAAAAAGACCTTGCACCCTGGCTTAAAACGGGGGGGAGATTTTGGAAAAAAGGTGTTTGGGGCTGCTGAGCGCATCATGGGGACCCCAGACATCCCACGCCAACCCGAGGACTTACAGCTGCTGGCTGACCAGGATCTCCTCTGTGATGGCGCCGTGGTGGTGGCGGACAGGGCTCTTGAAGCGTTGGTAGGATGTGGAATGTAGAATGGCGGGGCTTAGGGGTATTGAGGCCAAAGTTCAGGCGACTTGTGAATCAAAGCCAGAGGACAACGTGCTGAAGCCTGGTGCACCGATCTTCCTCTACCTGTTGGCGGAGGCCATGAAACGAGGCGACGGCTTCACGGAGATAGTGGAGCTGCAGGAATTCGCCACGCGGCAAATTTTCTGGTCTGGGCCCCTTTTTTCTTGGATTCCCGAAGTATAGCGAGGGGTCCATGTGAGAGGTCTGGGGGGCTTGATCACTGTGACCACCCTTTTTTGGAGTTGGGAGTTCCATTTCTGAAAAGCGCTGCAGCCACGGGGATCGTAGTGCATGTCGCGGTGTGACAATCTTTCACGTGAGATTCTGTGCTCAAGCCAAAAAAAGCATGCCACTGTTTGTGAAGGTGACTGGGTGTTTGGCTGAGCAGCTCCAAGTTGGTGTAGCATTGCACACCCCAAGCGATCGAGGGAAGAAGCAACAGAAAGCGACGTTCCGCTTGTGACGAAGGCAGCGCCCAAGGCTAGACAGGAAGACCCTGCGAAAGGTGATTCGGTACTGCAGGAGCCACAGGACTCGTTGCATGATGAAAATGCCAGCGGCGCCAGGGCCAGCTTTTGGAGTCCCTCAACTCCCCAGCCCATCCACCCATCAACTCCTCTGCCGATTGAGCCACTGATGCATTGAAAGAGGCCCATGCTCCTAACCCACCCTGAACCCTCCGCTGGGTCTAGGTTGCTTTGAACCTACCGCAGCATGGCCAGCCTCGTAGCGCCTACATGTCAAAAAATCACCATCCTCGTGGCTGTCGTCACGTTGGAGTCAAAATTTTGAAGCACTGCGCGCGAAGTACTGACAGGCGCGAGAGTGGCGATGTTTTCTTGAAAGTATCTGGGTTTGGAGAATAACAAAGTTGAACAAAACATGTGATCAGAATGGAACATAAAAGGAGAATGCGTTTTATCATGAGTTGTCATATGCCTAGATAATGGAAAGTCGTTATTAACAAGTGCCGAAGCAAAGACGTGCCACCTTTGAACACGTCAGTGCCACTTACTGAAAACCCCTGTCGCTACATCGCGATGTAATTTCTCTCCGTGATGGGTATTCACATGCGTTCGCATGTCCCCCTGAGATCCAGAGCCACTGAGGCGATGCCCGCAGAAGATTGGATGTCCATAAGCACGCTGCAGCGGCCCCGGGCCTTCCGCGCCCCATTTGCCGCGCCGGCTGAGCTCTGGAAGCTGCACGAAGCCGCGGATCGGATCCGTACGCAGGCCCCAGAGCAACGGTGTCGTTGTGATGTGTGGTTTTGAGAGCCCGGAAAGGATCGCAAGGGATTCCAAGTAGGCCCAGGGTACCATTGATAGTTTGGAAAAGTCTTGATTTGCGAAAACTTATGGTTCACAGAGAACTGATGAACGAAGGCCGTGGGACCTGGTGTCACCTTCCACGAATGGTCGCTGTTCACGAAAGTTCCTTGCTCGTGTTTTAGGACAATAAGACCTTTTGCTTTTGTTCAAGCGACACACAGGTAAGTGTTCCTTTGCGAGCAACTGCCAAGGAGATGCGCTCAGGCTTGGAGCAGTTCGGCATCTGTCCTGCAGCAGAGCCAAGCCTATCTTCGGAAAAAGCTCGGATGTTTGGGAGGAAAAAGGAGCTCAGTGCCCTGGCTGCCCTGGCTATCCTTGGCTGACACCAGAAGCCCGGAGTCGCCTCCCGTTTTGACAAGTGACAAAGTGGGGATAGAGACTGGAAGAGGGAGAAGGGAAAAACATGAAGTTACGCACAAATCGCGCCAGCTGGGTGCTAGACTGGATAGGCTTTGCCAAGCCACCCTTGCGCAGATCAAGCCTCCGCACTTGTGCTGTTTGTGCATTCGTGCGCTCTTAGGACGTTCGGCCATGTTCGGCCTAGGGCCGCCCATTCAGTCCCTTCACTTTCCCAGCTTGCATCATACGGCGCCAGGCAGAGGTCAAGTCGCAGATTCGAGCCGCGCCAGTCTCTTAGCAATTTTTCGGAAGCCCATAGACGAGAAGGACTTGGATCCCCAACCATCATCGTGATTCAAAGCGTTCCTGGGGCAACATCGCCGGCAATTTCAGGGATGTAGAGCTCAGGGTTGTGCCATTCGGGGGTTCGCTATTTTGTTGCATTAGTGCCGGTGCCCAGATGTTTGGCATCAAGGCGCAGTTTGGAAATAGGGCATGAGTATTCTTCGTAGTATGATGCTTAATTGATATTACAACTTGTGTTTTTGTGATTAATAATATCATTGTGGTTATTGCTATTGTTGTCATCGTTATTGTTATTATCCTTATTCGTCTTTGATGCTTTGGCCTGTTCCGGACCCCGGAGGCAGCAGAGCGGCCGCGACGCGAACCAGCAGCTCGCCAAGGAGTCCCGGACTCTGCTTGCGCGGGCCCTGGTCTGAGGTGCTCACGTAGTAACCATTAAACCCTAATCCCTAACCCCTAAACCCTAAACCCTAAACCCTAAACCTTCAATAAATATCATGAGTCATCAGAAGTCGGAAAGAACCCTTGCAAGGGAGTGTGTGGCACCCCAGATGGAACTAGCAGCCCTCGAAACTGGTGTCCAAGCCCCCATCCCAATCCCCAGGCGGCCCAAAGGGAGCTGAGCCGCGTTCGGGAGCAGAACCACCGCCTGGCCGCCCCTGCACTTTTTCTTGGCTTTGGAGCTCTTCGCGTGTTCATGCTCGGTGTTTGAAGGGGTTCAGGGTGTAGGGTTGAGGAAAGCGAAGCTCTCGGACTCCCAAAGTAGAGAAGCTGGCATGACCCTCTCCATCGACACCTGAGATGAACGGACGGCTTTTGAACAAAAAATCAAGGCTCTGACGTTCTAGGGGGGAGGGGGCGCGGATTGCTCTCCTGGGCCCAGCCAGGAGAAAGCAGCAAAGCGAAGCGACACAGAGCTCCTATGCTTGGCGTTGGATTGACATGTGTGGGTTTGAGGGTTCAGAGGGCCCGGTTGAGGGCAAGCCCTAAACCTGAGCCCTAAACCTGAAACCTAAACATCTGCAAGCCTTAAGTTATATGGGGTACCTAACTCCCTACAACGAACCAGCGAGTCAGTGAGCGCCCTTTCATCCCGACCTTGAGTCGTTGAGGCTCCTCAAGGCACAGATGAAGCTCGGCGGTGCTTCGGAGGCCTCGCGGGTACACCATGCTGACTTGGGGTTCAGGGCTAGGGTTTTGGAGTTTTTTTTTTGTTTGGGGGGGGGGGGCGGGGCGGGCGGGAAACCCTATTTCAGAGGTTTAGGCTTCATAGCCCGAAACCCCCAAGCCCCTAAACCCCTAAACCCCTAAACCCTAAACCCTGAACCCTAAACCCTGAACCCGAAACCGCAAACCCGAAACCCGAAACCCGAACCCTGAACCCTAAACCCTAAACCCTAAACCCTAAACCCTAAACCCTAGACCCTAGACCCTAAACCCTAAACCCTGTACTACCAAAAGCGGGGCTGCAGGCCGGACCTTCGACGGTGGCCCTGGCGGCCCAAGGAGGCCTTCGCGGTTCGGCTTCCGGAGCTCCAGTGCTTCGGGTTTAGGGTTTCGGGTTTCGGGTTTCGGGTTTAGGGTTTCGGGTTTCGGGTTTAGAGTTTAGGGTTTCGGGTTTAGGGTTTAGGGTTTCGGGTTTAGGGTGAGGTGCTCAGAGTTCAGGGTTGGCAAGCTTTCTGGCTTCCAGAGTTCAAGGATGGCCTTCTACCGTAGATCCTCGGCTTGGCCACACAACTTGAATATTACTTTCCTAAGGGTTCAGGGGTTCAGGGGTTCAGGGGTTCCGGGTTCACGGGTTAGGGTTCAGGCTAGAGGTTTCTTTCGGGTTCAGGGGTTCAGGGGTTCAGGGGTTCAGGGGTTCAGGGGTTCGGGGATTCGGGGCTTCAGGGGTTCAGGGGTTCAAGGGTTCAAGGATTAGGGTTCAGGGTAGAGAAGGATTCCTAGATCAAGGAAGTGAGAACTCTTGGGATATAGGAAGGTCCTCCAAATTCATGGCCTTGCGGCTCAGCTTGCTCGACGTTTTTCCTAAGCCCTAACCTCTAGCATCCTGAACCCTGGGCCATCAACTCCCGACCACCCGGAAAAAAGCCTAGGCAATTGTCAGTGCCAGTCCCGGATAATGCCTACCTAATGTAACCGGGATTGCAATACAGCCGATCCTAAGTGCCCCATTCGGCTTCCGACGAACGCCCCGGGCCAAATCCCGCAGCCCCCAGCTGAAGAGGCTTCGACATCCTACCCTAGCAGCCCTGAGCTCTCAAAACTCAGGTAAGCGCGAAAAAAACGCAACAAGTCCTAAACCCTCAGGCCGAAGCTTTCTAAACCCATTAAACCCTGTAAACCCGCCCTCGCCCCCTTCAAGTCCAATAAGCCCGGCCCTGCGCCCGAAGCGGGAGTTGCTAAAGATGAGGTTCCCCCTTTCAATCCCCAAATAACATATAGGAGGATTGGAAGCCCCCCAACCATTGTTATCCTCTTACCATCCCCACATGGTCAGTTCCCTAAATTATGGTCCCCTTTTGGGTACCCTAAATACTAGGCCACGCCTTATAATAAGGACCTTAAAAGGGACCACAAGTTAGAGAAGTTCCCATATTGTTACAGGATAGACTACCCGGAGCCCGAACCCTAGTCTCCAGCCCTTCGCTTGACAGAGGCACGCACGGCGCAGGAAAGAACAAGGCCGCGGGCATTTCTCCGTTCACCATTGCAAACGAGGGTTTAGGGTTTAGGCCGTTTAGGTTTAGGGTTTAGGGGAGAGGGGAATCACGCATGTCGGAGTTTAGGGATGGCAGTCAAAGAACCTGGCAAGGCTCTGTGATGTGTATGTGTATATACGATATACATAATTTCTGTAGATATATGTGTATAGCGTATATGTATACATCTACATGTATACATCTACATATATATTTATACACACATATATATATATATGCATGCATGTTATGCTATACATACATACATGCAGACATACATACATACATACATACATACATACATACATACATACATACATACATACATACATACATACATACATGCTGCAGAGGCCCTGGCCAAGAAGATCGGTGCCACGCCCCCAGAACACAGAACGTTTCGGAGGACTCTGGGGCCATCACTTCAGAGACCTCTAAACCCCTAAACCCTAAACCCTAAGCCCTAAACCCTAAACCCTAAGCCCTAAACCCTAAACCCTAAACCCTCGCTTTGTTTCATCAGGGTTCGGGCTTAGGGCTCTTCAGGGTTTTGGTCTAGGGTTTGTTGGTTGGGATGTTCCCCCTTCTACCAACAGTCGTGAATAGGAGTACAGTATCCCCCTCTTAGAATCCCTCTTAAGGACTGTTCGTATAAGGGGGAGCATCCCAAGTTTGTTGTCTTCAAGGGGCCCTTGCTCCATTACAAGGCTGAGGATACTGAGCCCCCAGGACTCGAAGGCCCTTGATCCCGAGGCGACCCGCAAGGAGGTCCAGCGCCTGAAGATGGACCGTGCCGAGCTTCTGGCGAAGCTTACCTCCCAGCAGGAGGCGGCTTGGGGGGCTTTTCGTGCACGAAATCGTTGGAGCAGGAGCGTGGAGGGGAATGACAGCATGTGATACGATGACTGCTCAAAGCTGTTGTTGTGTCCATGGTCGTGCGTTAGTCGATCTGACGCCTAGGGCCTGGGCCTAAATTGACCGCTCTGACACCTAACCACTGGACCCAAAACGCTCTTTGTCGGCAGGCCTTGGACAAGGTCAACTTTGAGATCAAGCAGCATTCACAGAACGTCCGAGGCTCAACAGGCTCGGCGAAGAGAATGCGAGGAGGAGGTCTGGTCGCAGCAGCTGCAACTCGGACTCTGGCGCCATTGAAAGCCGTTGAAACGCACGGTCTTCATTGAAGGTTGTTCGGATGCTTTGGGGTTCAAACGTCGCTTGCGCTTGTCCCTGAAGAGCCGAAGTCCTCCTCGCTGCGCTCTCGGAGCTCTCCCCTAAACCCTAAACCCTAAACCCTTCAACGCACCAAGGTGGCGCAGCTCAAGGAGAGGAGCCAGAATCTTGAGGAGATGATGACAAACATGGACCAGGCAGGTTTCGCCTTCTTTCCTTCAAAAACAAACACTTCTTTACTTAGGGTTTTATGCCACAAGACATTCCCACAAAGGCCAGGATTTCAGAGCTACCATGTACTCTGGAGGAAGCTCTTCCCCTGACTCCAAGAAAGCTTTTGCCAGGCCGATGCCGTTCAAATTCAGAAGGCAACGCAGGAGTCTGAGCGCATCCAGTCCTTCTTCGCCTCCATGAACAAGGTGGGGGGGTTCTTCAAGTGCGCAGGCTTCGGGGTGCCTGATACCACCCATGAAACCTTAAGGATCGGGGTACAGGGCAGCCAAGGCTCGGTTTTTGGAGGGATGGGAGACTCATCTCGCAGCACCCGGCCCAAAGCCCCAGCCGCAGATCTGCGTTTGCAGGAGATCCAGAAGGCCCGTGAGAAGAAAACCGACCTCGATGCACGTGTGGGGAGCCCAACTCCACGATTTAGGATGGAGGGCCGATAAACATGCATATACACTTAACCTAATGTTTCTGTCTATGTTTCGGTCATTTTCTGTCTCTCTCTCTCTATATATATATGTATACATATACATACGTACACACATGCACACATAATTTTAAGTTCAGGGTGTGTGCGGGCCAGATAGCAGCCCTGTCAGGAAGCCATAGCATTTACCTTGCAAACGTCTAGCTTAGCAGCCATCCAGAGCGTGCAGGAGGAAGCTGGGCACGGGCATTTGGCATGGGTCCATTTTTTGGGCTTCATAACCTGAGGGAGATGGAATGAAGGTGACTGGCAGTACCTTGCCTAGTTAGGACGAGGATCAAGTTCCTCTGGGCCTTGCAAAGAGCCCCTGTAAACCAACTTTGCAGCCTTTGAAGCAAGCGACCTGTCTTAGCCCTGCCTTGATGCTGAGATTGCGCAGCTGAACGCGGAGCGGCAGAAGGAAGAGCAGCGTGCGAAGAACCAGGTTGCGAAGCCCTGCACCCTAAACCTTGAACCTGAAATTTCCTAAACCCGATGGTCCCAAGATTTCCGGACGCCGAGGGTGCCTGCCGAGCTGAAGATCCCTACTCATGAGTGGCTCCTTAATCCCTTTAACCCTTAAAGCCCAATAGCCCATGGAGCCTCAGCCCCAAACCCTTAGGCCCACCCTACCCTAAACCCTAAACCCTAAACCCTAAACCCGAAACCCGAAACCCGAAACCCGAAACCCGAAACCCTAAACCCTAAACCCTAAACCCGAAACCCGAAACCCTAAACCCTAAACCCTAAACCTCCAAACCATGATCCCCATAGCCTGTGAGGCCCAGGAGGCCCGCGCCGTGGCCATGGAGGTGGAGCAGGCCAACACGGAGCTCCGGGACGTGAAGCAGGCAGGGGTTTGGGGTTTAGGGGTTAGGGTTTAGGGTTTGGGGTTTAGGGTTTAGGGTTTAGGGTTTGGGGTTTAGGGTTTGGGGAGGGGGTGGGGGGTTCGCCCTAGAACCCTACAGCCTAAACCCGAAGAGGCTTCTGAGGCTTGTCTCAAGGCTTAGCTGGGAGTTTTTCGGGAGTTACTGACGGCCCCCCCCAAAGATAAACACCCCAAATCCCCAAACCCTCCACTCTCTACACACCACCTCGAAGCCCGAAGTTCTCTAAGCCCTAAACCCTAAATGCAACTTTGGGGCCCGATCTCCATGACTCAGCGAGAGCGACTGCACTAGAATAGAGACCCCTCCATGGGTCCGTAAGCTTAGGCTTATATATATATATATACATATATATATATATATATATATATATATATTCGCAGCTCAGGAGATCTCCAAGCTCAACGGCCAGATTCAGGCCCAGCAGTCAAAGGACCGTCCCAAGAGCGACCCAGCAATTAAGGGCTTAAGTGGCTTCTTCGGGTAGTTGAGGGTTTAAGGATCTAGAGGTTTGGCGGTTTAGTTCTTCAGGCTTCAGGGGTTGCAGTGAAGGATGATCCGGTCTCTGACACCTCAGGGTTGAAGGACTTCTAGGTTTAGGTGTTTAGAAGGTTTAGGGCCTTATGGGCCTCAAGGGTTTATGGGACGGAGGGGTTCAGGGCATCGACCCCCAAAGGAGGAGAAGATGAAGAGCGAGCTGCAAAAGGAGCAGGCCCGCTACCAGCAGGACGGTTTAGGGTTTGGGTGTGCGGGGTTCAGAGTTTGCTCGAAGTTGGCGCCCTGTTAGGGTGTCTTCTTCTATGTAACCCTACTAGGTTTAGTAGGACTACATTACCATGTGACCCTGCAAGTAGATCCGGCATGCTCCTGCGGCTTTGACACAGAAACCCCCTTGGCCCTGAGGAGCTGAAGGACAAGGCCATCCGGGAGCAGCAGATCGAGGGGCTCACCACGGAGCTCGCCGCCAAAAGCAAGGCATGGGTCGGGGCCAAGTGGGGGGGCGGGGGGGTGGTGGTGTTAAGTGTTTGGGTCGCGTGGCAGTAGGTTTTTGCTATGTGTTAGGGCTTGTGAGTGCGTGTTGGGGCTTGGCCGCTGTGACAGGGGAAACAGCGATTCGTGCGCAGGATCGACGACAAGAGACTGCAAGACCCGTTCGAAAACTCGATGTCCCCTGGGTTGAACCCTGCACAATCCCGGTCCTCAAGGCCCTCACATCCCAACCCTGCCAGGCGGCATCCTCGTTGGAAGCCCAGTACATCAAGCTTCAGCGCAAGGCCGGGGGGGGGGGGGGCATTTTGCAGCCTGGGCTTGGTGAAGGGAGTGGGGGACTGGGCTTCCTTAGCCCTTACGGCTTCGAGGGTGTTGCGGAAGGCGCTGCAGCCCCCGGAAAATGAGAAGAGCCTAACCTTTCGATGACATTGCCCTCGCAGGTGGCCAGCTCCAAATTCAGATCTCACGCCTGAATCTCCCCCCCCCTCCCCCTCACAATCCCAAACCTAAACTCCAGAACCTCCACCCTGAGCACCAAACCCTCAACCCTCAACCCTCAACCCTCAACCCTCAACCCTCAACCCTCAACCCTCAACCCTCAACCCTAAACCCGAAGCCCGAAACCCTAAGCCCTAAACCCTCAACCCTCAAAGGCAGATTGCGAGATTTCGAGCCCATGTCTCGCAGGCCCGGGCTGCCAAGCGCCTGCTCGAGAAGGAGCAAACGAAGGCCAAGGAGCAGGACACCTCCCGACAAACCAAAGTCCCGGGTGTAGAGTTTAGGGTTGAGGGTTTAAGGGTTTAGGGTTTAGGGTTAAGGGTTTAGGATTCACGCGTCATGCGGTTCCTTGTATAATTAACTAAATAAAGCTTCATTCGTTTCATTCATTTCGGGTACCGGGTTCAGGTTCAAAGCCCGAACCTTCAAAGCACGAACCTCAAAACCCAAAGTCCTCAAACCCTCAACTCCTAAACCCTAATTAGACCTAAACCCTAAACCCCAAACCCTCAACTCCCTGTGCGAGGAGCAGGAGGCCCAAAAGCAGCTTGAGCGCGAGAAGGAGAAGGCTGAAGCCCAGGCGGGAGGCTTGAGTTTGGGTTTTCTGTTTGAGGGCCTTGTGTCAGGGTGGTACGATTCGGAGTTTTTCCAAGTGCTGTTGAATTATGGCTTCCTAAGCATTCCCCCATGCCCCAAAATCAAGCCAAATCGAGGCTTTCTGTCGGGTTGAGTTTGTGCCATTTCAGGCATGGTGGGTGGGGATAGTGTCACAGCACTGTTCGGGGCTCGCAGCCCTATGCCGGACACGAGAGGTCTACAATCCTACATCGCACATGCACTGTTTAGGAAGGAAGCGTCAGGGCCCGAATCAATTTCCCAAATCCACAACACCCCTCACTCAAAACCCACCCCCAACCCTCAAGACCTGAAAAGCCCAAGCTCCGCAAACCTCGGGCGCAGGCTCGGGACGATGCTGCAGAGCTGCAGAGGGTGCAGCAGATGCTGCAGAAGGAGGCGTGGGGTTTTACGAGTTTGGCGTTTCCGGTTGGAGCAGTAGGGCATTGGAGGGTTGCTGCTAGGGTCTTTAGGGACGTCAGGGAGGCACAAGGCGTGAAGAGTGAATGTTAGGATGTTTCTCCTTAAACAAACTATTATTAACAGGCATTGTAGAATTTAGTATAATCCCTATTTAAGGACTGTTAGACTAAGGGGGAACATCCGAAAGTGAATGAAGAGTTCAGCTTGTGGCTCCTGGGCTTTCCGGAATCGCCTCTGCCGATGAGAGGCCAAGATGGCCAAGGAGAGCTTTGCCGAGGAGGCCAGCGGCTGGCCACGGCTGTCTACCTACTTATGCTGCAACCTACGCTGAGGGCTTTAGGGCTTAGGGCTTAGGGCTTAGGGCTTAGGGCTTAGGGCTTGGTATAGAGTTTAGGGTTTAGGGTTTAGGGTTTAGGGTTTAGGGTTTAGGGTTTAGGGTTTAGGGTTTAGGCTTTATAGGGTATAATTCACAGCGTTTCGGTAGTTTGGGAATGGGGGGGGGGGGTCTCCGCAGGTCAAGCATGTGGAGCAGAAGCACCTGAAGGAGGCAGGGGCCCTCCCTCCCAAACATCCTCAACATCCGAAGCCCTAAAATTCTCCCCAAATAGCACCCCCTCTCAACGCCGCACTCACATAAAACATCCCCTAAACCCTAAACTCTCAACCCTAAACCCTAAACCCTAAGCCTAAACCCCAAACCCTAAACCCTAAACCCTAAGCCCTAAGCCCTAACCCCAAAGCCCTAAAACCTAAACCCAAAACCCGAAACCCGAAACCCTCCTCGCAGGTCCAGGAGCAGAAGCACAAGATCGAGCATCAGGCCCCCTGTCTCAAGTCGGGCGCGAGGGAATTGGGGTGCTTCCCTTTGAAGCTGCCAAAGGCCAGAGAGGGCCGAGCTCTCTCTTTCCATGGCCCTTCGCTTAAGAAGTTGAGCTATGCGTTAACCGCCAGGTTGAAATCGAGAAAGGGCAAATCATGGAGGAGGCCGGAGCCGAACATCAGCTGGGTTCTCTAAGTCTGGGTCCCCTTCTTTGGGTCCTCATTAGAGGGTGCCGTGTTCAGTATGGGGCCCGAACATGGGCCCTACACTAGGGTAACAGATCTCAAGTTCTCAAACATCTGAGTTCTTGACTCTCCTCCCAGTCAACCTCAACAATCAAGCCATAGTATATTTGTATGCCTTACCTTCTTTAAAGGGTGCTGAAGTGTGGGCCCTTGGGTGTTACGGGGTATACAAGGGGCATATAAGGGATACTCTAGTAGATTGGGGGCGCAGTCAGAGGCCGGAACCAGTGTTTTCAGGAACCATGAGTCGGGAATAAGACGACCCCGGGGCCGAGTCTGGGAGCTTGAAGCAAAGAGGGCAGGCGTCAAGAACCATGGGTGTGCATCGTAGGACAAGGCCTGTCGCAGCACAAGGGGGGCTTCATTCTGCAGTGTTGTAACATTGGGGAAACGCAGCAGCACAGAATTCGGATGGGTATTGACTGGCCACAAGCAATCAGCCCTTTCTTGCACATGCCGACAACGCACTACCCTGCACCCGAAAGCCTAAACCGGTTATACTCACTCTGATCTGATGCTTTTCTGCACTGACCGGGCAGTCTCCTGACTTCTGCCCGCTGATTTCCTGACCCACGCCCCCTTGTTTCCGACTTGTGGCACATGACTTTGCCATCACCCTATTATGTAGCATTCACTATTGGGCATCTTGGAAAGACAACCTGAAGACCCAATTCCCTACAACTTTGGGACTTCGCGAGGTTTCTCATCTGGAGAAGGAGCTGGCGCACGAACAGCAGGTCGGCCGGGAGCAGGCCGAGTCGGATAGCATGAGCAGGTCACCCTCCTCGGCAGCTCGTTCTTCTGGCGTTCTAGGACTCCAAAGTCTGCCAGAATCTCTCGACATAGCCACATAAGACGCATAGAAAAGGGTTCGAGACATATGGGGGTGTACAAGGGTAGGGGATCCCCAATAGAGATCCCCAAATAGTAGGATCCCCTCTTATACTAAGGACCTCAATAAGGTACCCCCCTAAATTTCGGAAACCCCCCCATCTGCTGGTTGAGGCCGCACAGGCCGCGAAGAAGGAGGATGCCCTCCGGGTCGATCTGCGAAAGACCAAGGAGGCAGGGCGTTTAGGGTTTAGGGTTTAGGGTTTAGGGTCAGATCTGGGGGTTTCCGGAAAATTAGGGTTTCCTGAGGGGTCGCGTAAGGATTTTAAGGATTGGCGGGCGCTTAAGCTTTCTGCAACTAGGGTTGAACCGTTTTCTTGGGGGTCGTATAAGGATTTGCGTTTTTTTTTTAAAGCCCCTATTTCGAGGAAATGTCCTTCTAGGGCCTAGCAGTAGATTTATCAACTGTTCCCTGGGGCCCTCGTTCTGGTGCATTCCTTAAAACTTAGGGCACCCACAAAAGGTCCCTACTACTTCGGATCAACTTACCCAGACCTCTTCAAAACAACAAGGACCATGTCCCCAGCGCTGCTTCTCACATGGCTTGTCATCTGGGTTGCTGTTGTTCTTGGTAGCCCAGTGGTACCTTCACCCTTTTTCTGGTTCTGGGTTCCCTTACACAGTAGCCAACCAAAAGAAGGGTTACCCTTATTGTAAGATTGTTGCTGGTCTACTATGTGTGAAGGAACTTGAAGAACTTAAGTTTAGTTACCATTGCAGGGAAGCAATACGACTCTTCAAGATAGACCCGTATTCTGGTAACTTCATGACAGTTCCCTGGCAAGTCGCATTCGAAAAAGCCTCACAAGTCCTGTAAAGCCCCTAAACCCTAAACCCTAAACCCTAAACCCTAAACCCTAAACCCTAAACCCTAAACCCTAAACCCTTCAACGCTAGTGTCCCTCAGCTGCCAAGATGCTTCAGGTGGAAGAAGACAGGACCCGAGCCGCCAAGAAGCACATGACGGACCTCCAGACCAGCCTCGAGAAGCAGCGGAAGGTGGGTTTGGGGTTTGGGGTTTAGGGTTTAGGGTTTAGGGTTTCAAGATTGTCGGTTCGGGGATTAGGGGGTTCCTGCGACAAGACGCTTCTGCAGACCTGGTCCGTCTTGCAAGCTCTTCGGCCAATAAGCTGCTGCGCGGCGTTGGGCGTGGCACTTCGGAAACGTTCAACCATCAGCTTCCCGCCGACCCCAAACTGGCTAAGCCTGCCAGGCGTCTGCCGAGAAGGTCCAGGCTGCCAACCAGAACCTGCAGAAGGTACAGGAGGAGGTCGTGGAAGAGGAGCAGGCGCGAGGGTAGGGAGATTGATGGCCCCGACCAGCTTCAATGCTTACTTCAAGCCTCACCGAAATCCTGACAAAATTCTCGTCAAACTTAGAACGCCGACCCGAAGCCTGAGCCTTAGATTTAGCCCCCCGCCCCCAAGCCCTAGGCCTTAGGGTCCCTATAGTTTTGTGTGCATCGCCCACTCGAATCCTCAACCCTAAACCCTAAACCCTAAACCCCAAACCCCAAACCCCAAACCCTAAACCCTAAACCCTAAACCCTAAACCCTAAACCCTAAACCCTAAACCCTGAACCCAAACCCCAAACCCTAAACCCCAAACCTATTTTTTGAGGGGGCTGCCAGGCCTTGGCCAGTAAGAAGGCCGAGCTCCACCGCGTCGAGAAGGAGGCCCAAGAATCTTTCGGTTTAGGGTTTAGGGTTCAGGGTTCAGGGTTCAGGGTTTAGGGTTTAGGGTTTAGGGTTCAGGGATGTCTCTAGGGTTTAGGGTTTAGGTTTTAGGGGTTTGGGGTTTAGGGTTCGGGGTTAGGGCCTTCTTAGGGTTGAGGGTTTTCTTTTGCTTGTCGGATTGAGGACTTCGGGGGCGGTGGGTGGACTGACCCGCCAGCTCTCTCTCTCTCTCTCTCTCCCTCTCCCTCTCTTTCTCTCTCTCTCTCGAAAAGTGCTAAGGGTCTCCGACCTCCTAATACACCCCCGAAATAGTCCGTATACATGAACACCCAGAAGGGTACCCTGATTTTCGGAACCCCCCAAATCTCCGAGAGCATGCCCCAAACGCAGAGGCCAAGTCAATGGAGGAGCGAGCCGACATGGCCGAACGTCAAGCGCAGCAGAAGGCACCGCGTTTTGAAGAGTAGAGTTTGGGTTTAGGGTTTAGGGTTTAGGGTTTAGGGTTTAGGGTCTAGGGTTTAGGGTTTAGGGTTTAGGGTTTAGGGTTTAGGGTTTGGGGTTTGGGGTTTAGGGGTTTAGGGGTTTAGGGGTTTAGGGGTTTAGGGGTTTAGGGGGTTTAGGGTTCAGGTTCAGGATGGGGCGTTGGAACTGCGGCTGCGCTAGAAGATGGACCATGAAGGCCCTGGCCCGCAAGGCTGTCGAACTCCTGAGGCACTGAATCCGTAAACACCTAGATGTGGGTTCACGAAAATATGGGACCCCTATAATGGACCCCAAATAGTAGGATCTTAGAATAAGGACCATCCCGAATGTCGTCAACCCCCATATACATGTGCAGGAGGCACGGCTGCAAGCCAAGATCCGGGCGGCGAACCTGATGGAGCGACGAGGCTCGCGCGGACCAACCATCAGAAGTGCTGAGCCCCAAGCCAGCCGCCCAAGCTGCTCCGAAGCCCGTGGACCCTCAGCGCAGGAATCAGCAAAGGCCCTGCTGAAATCCCATTTACGCCCTGCACTTGTCAAGGTTTAGGGTTTAGGTGCTCGGCAGCCCACATCCCAAGCTCGCACCAAACACACCCCTAGCCCTTTAAGCTCTAAAAACCCCCAAGTGAATTGCAAAGCTTCCAGAAGCCTTATAGCCGATCACGCTCCAAGAAGCAGGACCTCGATAGTTCCCTCGAAGCCTGCGCCCCTTTACCCCTCCGCCAGGCAAGACGGCACTTCAGCGTCAGGCCGAGCACCAGGCTTGGGGTTAATCCTCGAGGAAGTTAGGGTTTCAGGAGTTTAGAGGTTCTGGTTTAGGGTTTCGGGTTCAAGAATCAGGGTGGCCGAGTTTGGGGATTGGTTGGAGGGGAAAGAGCCGCCTAAATATACCTGCAGCTGCGCCCACGACATTCTGCGCATGCAGGGGCAGTGCCCGAGCTGTTGTGTCCATGTCAACTCTGGCCTTAAACCCTAAACCCTAAACCCTAAACCCTAAACCCGAAACCCGAAACCCTAAACCCTTAACCCTTAGCCCTAAACCTAAACCCGAAACCCTAAACCCTCAATTTCAAACCCCAAACCCCAAACCCCAAACCCTAAACCCCTAAACCATCCTCAACGCACCTTTGAGGCTGCCAAGCTCAAGAAGATGATCGCGGACGAGAAGTCCATGGAGCGAGAGCAGGCGCGCCGCGAGGGCCCGAAGCCCTGAAACCCTGAAGCCCAGAAGCCCTGAAGCTCTGAAGCCCTGAGCCCCTAAAACCCTAAACCCTAAACCCTAAACCCTAAACCCTAAACGCTAAACCCTAAACGCTAAATCCTAAACCCTAAACCCTAAACCCTAAACCCTCAACAATACAGCCCCTGAAGCCCCACGAGGTGGCTGAGCTGGAGGCGGAAATCCGCAAAGTCCAGCAGGCCAGGTCGCCAGCTTCGGCAGGTCGCGCCTCTAAATCCTCAACCACACGAAGCCTCAACTTTGAGCCCTAACCCTAGACCCTAAATCCTAAACCCTAAGCCCTAAACTCTAAGCCCTAAATCCTAAACTCTCAAGCCTGAGAGCCCCTAAACTTCTAGAGGCTGATGCCCTATCCTTTTCGGGGTACCTGGCTTCCTTGTTCAAGCACTAGAACCCGAAGCAGCAGGGGGTAGATGTTCCCGGAGGGTACAGGCAAGTTTGGGTGGTGTCAGGGGCTCCATCACCAAGAAGTTCAGCC
Source organism: Symbiodinium natans (assembly GCA_905221605.1). Classification (NCBI taxonomy): domain Eukaryota; class Dinophyceae; order Suessiales; family Symbiodiniaceae; genus Symbiodinium; species Symbiodinium natans. The sequence continues at coordinate 107,607 of CAJNDS010002228.1, forward strand.
CCTCTCCTCATGTCCTCCTTATTTTTCTTGCTTCATTTTTTAAAACTACTTGTAAACGCTTGCACGCGCCGCCTCAGCAGCCGGGGAGGGTTGGAGCGCCCCCTGTATGGGAGCCGCCAACAGGGGAAAGGGCTGGGTTAGGGGGAAGGAGACCGGATCCGCGTCTGCTTGTTCCGAACGCTTCTCGGCAGGAAGCCGAGGCGAATTTATTTCTGTATTTGTTTTATACATTGTATATATGCATATTTGCTAAAGCCAGAAACCGATGTCGCAGGCCGAAAACACCACGAAGAAGGCGAGCGGCTAAGAGGGCTTCCAGATGCGGCTTGCGGAGTGAAATCCACGACTCCAAGAACCCAGGCGAAGTTCTTCAGCTTGCTGCGCACGTTTGGAAATTACCCTAAACCCTAAACCCTAAACCCTACTTGTAAACCCTAAACTGCTCTTGGGAACCCCAAAAGGAAAAGTGTGTGTGTGTGTGTGAATTTTGTGTTCAAGGTCCAAGTCCATGCGAAGTTCCTCCGGGCGAAGTAGAGCACTTGGGACTCGTTCCATGTTTCACAGTGGGGCTCCAGATCGCAGAGCGAGCTTCAAGCAGAGGAGCGAAAGGCCGCGAGAGGCAAGCGTTCTTGCTGTAGAAGCTGCGCATATCTGGGGGTTTACGACAGTAGGCCCCCAAAATAGACCCCCAAAATAGTAGGATTCCCTTATGATAAGAACCCCCAATAAGGTACACCGAAAAATATGGGAGTTTACGAAAAGGGGACCCCTAAAATGGCCCCCAAATAGTAGGATTCCTGTATTAGAAGGACCCAATAAGGTAACCCCTAATTGCGGAACCCCCCCCCCCCCCCATCTTGTGTGGAGCAGCTCACGCATCCGAGGCCCTCGGTGCTGAAATTAGCCTCGCATGATCTTGATAGGGTTTAGGGTTTAGGGTTTAGGGTTTAGGGTTTAGGGTTTAGGGTTTAGGGCTTTAGATAATCCCCATGAAGGACTGTTAACGTAAAGGGGGAGCATCCCGAACCATAAAATATTGGCTCAGATTCCTCGGGGCATTCCCTCTTTTTTTCGTGCCTTGGCGCATTCTGGCAAGGCCGAGGCCCGGAAGCTTGGGATTCAGGGCGTTTGGGGCTTTAGGTTTAGGGTTTAGGGTTTAGGGTTCAGGGTTTAGGGCTCAGGGTTTAGAGGCTTTAGGGTTTAGGGGCTTTAGGGTTTAGGTATGAGGGAAGGGCTTTGGGAGGGTTTGGGGCTTGAGAGGCTTGGAAGGTTTTGCAGCGCAATTCTGCCCTGACGGTCGTTGTCGAAGTCGAGGTGGAATTTTGTGTAGTCTGTTTCCGCTGCCGGCAGAACTTTTCCAGCCCCGACAATTCAGTAGGATTACCCAGGTTCCTTGTCCTAAGCTCCCGAAGCCCTCGTCCCAGATTTGCGCCATGGCCGACGACCAGGACCTGGAGTGGCGCGAGGGCTGCATTTAGCATGTGCTTGGTTTCTTAAGAACCTCCAGACTTCATGAACATACCACCTCTGTTCCAGGGGGTTGGTCTTATTCTTAGGTTGCCTGGATGTGCAGGAGTTGCAGGATGTCTGGCACAGAGTCCTGGCACAGGGTCCATTGCCCCCAATGTCCCGCCCATTCAGGTTGTCGGACTACGTCCTGTGCTTTCTGAAGTGCGCCCGCCTGCTTTCTGGTTCTCTGAGTCAAAGCTCCAACACCCCACACCTCAAGATGGATGTAACAGAAGGGCCTCAATCAGAAGCCCCTTACCTTAGTGTCAAACCCTGAGCCTAGCCCTGTAAGCAGTGAAAAGAGGGTAGAGCAAATTCACTACACGCATTGTTGAATGGCTGTAGTGGCGGTAGCTGGCAGGGCCCCCGAGCAGTTTCTGCAGCACTTTTGTTGCTCGCCCGCAGCTGTTCCGGAGCGACCGGACAGTGGTAATGCTGGATGGCGTCATTGATGCATGGAGACCCCAGATTCCCGATTGTCGTCACCTGCGCAGAGCATGTAGACCGCAAGTTGTCTTCTGCAGGAGCTTAGAACTCTACGTGGACCTAGAGTATTCCTAGCACCAAGCAAACAGACACAAGCAGACGGCTCTGCCAAAGCGCAATGATGCAGGCCAGCAGCCAAGCTGCCAACGCTCCTTCAAGTCTTGCCTACATGCAACGATGAACAAAACCCGAACGAGGCCGGATCGACTCCAGAGAGGATTAGGTCCAGGACTCGCTGGTCGCAGCTTCGACCCCGCACCCTGTGTGCGCCGGAAGCTCATCCGATGACACTCTGGGTTCTGGTGGGTCAGGTGAGTGCAAAAGCCATCAAGCTGGTGTCTCCTGAGCCTTGGCCCCCTGACAAGGAAAGCCCTGTCGGCCAAGGTTGGCGTTCACCGTCGGCTCAGCAGCCTGGGCCCAGAGCAATATGGGGGTTCACGAAAATGGGGGACCCCTAAATTAGACCCCAAGCAGTAAGTAGTAAGGACCCCAAATAGGTACCCCTAACATCGTAAAATCCCCATATACAGATGTTATCATGACAATAAGATCTCACAGCGTGCCCTAGACAGGGAGGTCATGTCTGGGCATGTGCGTGATGCTTCCCCCCCTGGCCGGCAGAAACCCCCAGTCTAAAGTATTGATCATGCTCTAGTTGCAAGCCTTCACAACTTGGACCGTAGAGACTCAAAATAGGGTTTATGGTTCCTGACTTTAGGGTTTTGTAAGCCACGCGCCCAGCAGTGCTCGAAGGCTTTGTGGTTCGGGTTTTGGGGTTAAGGGTTTGCTCAGCTGTACTATATTTTTAAAACGCTGTTATTGTAACTTTATTGTGTTTTCGGCAGAAATTTGGGGGTATGTTCAAAGTGGGCAGCATATGCAAGGCTTCCAGGCTGACGGGCCAGGGGGCGGGGGGGGGGGGGGGGGGAGGCAACCGGGTTACGTATTCAGGGTTGAGGGCTTAGGTTTAGTCAGGGCTGCGGGGTAGGGGTATGGGGAAGGGCCCTCAGTTTTCGGGGCATTTGTTGGTGTTTATGGGTGAGCTGATGGTGCGTGTGATGGCGTTGTGGCTGCTTGCTTTCGTGTCACAAAGCATTTGATTCTCCCAAGCTCCAAATGCCCTGTTGGCCCGAGACTTTGCAGAATCCTGCCTCAGGTTGCAGGCGTGGCCGCGTTCTGCGGCCCCCGGAACGACATCAGGCCAACGTTTCCCGGGAAGGAGCCTGCGGGCTCGAGGGCATTGAGGTTAAGGAAGTCGTACATGCGCATGCTTTCTTGCCTGAAAACGGATTCTGATACTGGACTCACGCAGATTGCAATCGTGACTGGTTGTTGCGGTAGCACTGGCAACGTTCACAATCACATCAGCAAAGGAAGAAGTGTGGAATGCGCGTAGGTTCTCCGTCTGAGCTCGCCGATTCATGAAACCCTGTACTTATAAATCTGACACCCCACGACTCGTATCGTGTTACAAGGAGGCATATATACAGATATATGGATGCAGATATGCCTTGCATGCTCATTGTACACTGCAAGCATATTCCTTAAATCGAGTGTTTCTCCGAAACCCCGAAAGCTGTCCGGAGGACATGCGCATGCACACAAGATAACATCATACCATGCAATGTGATAAGAAAACTTTGGAGTATCTGTATATGCGTACATATATATATATATATGCTTTAAATAAATAAATAAATAAATCAATAAAAACATAAACATAGATAATTATAAATATACACAAATAAATAAAAATATATGTATATATATATATATATGTTTATATATATATATATGTATGTATACATATACATATCAGACCCTGTACATGCATGCACACACAGAGGAGAGCCCGAGCCTAAACGTAGCTTCGGCAGCGAGGCAGGCGCTGGCTCGCCCGCAGCGTCCCAGCCTCAAGCTGCTGTCATTGGGATCAGACCCCAACGCGCGGAATGCCCCTAAAACTTCCCGAAGCCCTGAACCCTAAACTTCCCTAAAACCCTGAACTGCCCTAAAACCCTAAACTTCTCTATAAGCCCTAACCCCAAAACCCTAAAACCCATATCGATTTAACCCTGAGTCGGTCTGGTACTCCCCTCCGCCCCGCTCCTTCCCCCCTCCCGCATCAACCTGAAAAATTCAATCGACATGGAAAGAGTCTCGGATGCGCATGGCGGCCGAACAACGACGAAACCTAAATTCTCAATCCCCAAAACCCTCAACCCCAAAAGGGGTTTATAAATATATATAGATCAAATTATAGTCATTATATTCTTATAGTATGCTCCAACCCCTATCTCTTCACCTGAGCTAAGGAGAAGTCGCTGTGCACCGCCCCGCCACAGCCACTCGGCCAGCCGAGGGCTCCATCCTGGACCGGCCACCTCAGGCCCCCAGAATCCAGCAGCCTAAGCCCTAAACCCTACCCGCACGGAGCGCTCAGTGAGACCCTGCAAGGGAGCCCCAGGCGGGCGACCGAGCTGGCCTCCAGGCTGGCGTACCCGCTAGGCAGGCACAGGCCGAGTCAGCAGTTGTCACTGTTTTGAATTGTTTTACCCTAAACCCCAAGCGCACTTTGTGCGGTCCTGCATTGGAGGCCCTTTGGGTCCCTGACCCCGTCCGCTTGGCTGCGGGGAGCAGGGGCCGTTTTTTTGTTGGGGCAAGGCTCTGCCGGCCCCTCTGTGGTGGCCCTGGCCCTGGCCCTCTGCCCTGGCTCTGGCCCTGGCCTGGCCCTGGCCCGGCACCCTGCGCTCTGCCCAACCCACTCGCTTCGCGCCAACCCAAGCTGTTCACTGCCTGTGTTCCCTGGCCCTGCCTCCCTGGCTTTAGCCCCTTCGCGCCAACCAAGCCTTGCTGCCTTTGTCTGTTCCTGGCCCATCCCTGGCCATAGCCTCTTCGCGCCAACCCAAGCTGTCTTCGCTGACCCTGCCTCGCCTTTCCGTCTGCTGCAGCTTTGTGCCTGGTCCACGCACCTTGTGGAGGTCCCCAAAAGGGCGTGCGTGCTGATTCATGTGATGCTTTGTGAAAAAATAAAAGGTCTTAACTCCTTGAGAGTTGTAAAAGGCGGTCTTGGGGTGGGTAGGTCTGCAGGCTACTGCGAGCTCCCAAAGCGCGCTTCCGTTTGGCACGCCCTAAACCCTAAACCCTAAACCCTAAACCCTAAACCCTAAACCCTGAACCCTAAACCCTAAACCCAGAACCCTAAACCGTTACAAGAAGGGCCCGCCCCGTACGATACTCAGGGTAAGTTGGGAGCCTTATTTTCTGATGTAGGGTCCTTATAACTCCACTTCTCACTAGGGGGTCCCTCCTTGTACGGTCCTACACCTTCAGCCCCTCGACATTGTCGTGAAGCACCTATTCACAGGTTTTGGGTTTAGGGTTTAGGGTTTAGGGTTCGATGGCTCTACTGAAGCTTCAGGGGCGGGTTGCTAAAAAAATGCCAGGTTCTTGTTAAGGGACCTGAAGTCACCAGAATAGGGCTGTACAGTTTGGTTCTGGGTGTTTAGGGGGCGATGGAGCTGCTGGCAGGTGCTGGCGGAAGATGCGCTCAAGCTGCTGCAGGAGGCAAAAGGGTTTCGGGTTTCGGCCCTTGAAGTTGCTACGTGTGTTTCTCTGGTTGCAGAGGATCTTACTTCGGAAGACTTTTCAGGGGTTTCAAAGGGCATTTTCCCCCGGTTTTGGTGTTGAGAGTGGAACTCTAAGCCCAAAGCCCTCAACCCTAAAACCTAACACCCTAAAAGCCCAAACCCTAAAGTCCTAGAGCCCTAACAACCCCAAAGCCCTAAAAGCCCTCAAAGCCCCAAAAGCCCCAAAAGCCCTGAAACCGTAAAGCCCTATAAAGCCCTAAAGCCCTGAAACCCTAAACGCCCTAAAAAGCCCCCAGAGCCCCAGAAGCCCTAAAGCTCTTGAAAAGGTCGGCGAAGTTGCTGCTTCCACTGGCATGGAGATGGGCCTGCGGAGAGGACTACAGGTGCACCCCCCCCCCCACCCGATTGCTTCAGGTTTGAGGGTTTTGTTCAGGTTTAGGGGTTTTGGGGGATTTGGGGTTTTGGGGGGTTTTGGGGGTTTTAGGGGTTGAGGGGTTTAGGGATTTAGGCACCCAAACCTTATACCCGAGTTCGGTCCTATAGCCTATACCGCATATTTAGTTAGCCCCCCCCCTCCCCTCCCCCTCTCAAGGTCGTGACAGGCAAAGTGCTGAATCTTCGTCTTGGAAGGTTATCGCGTGGTCGTGCCTTGTTGACATCGACATTCTTCTCAAGAGTTTGTCAGTATTTGGCATTCTTCTTCTGGAGCAGACCGGAGCGGCCCACAAGTCAACGCCTCCTGTTTGAGCACCCTTGGCTTTCCTCAACCGGAATGGGGCCCAGGGCCTCCACACCCTTGCAGCCCTGCCGGATTCCGAGCCAAAATGGGATCGAAACCCGAAATCCTGGGAGCTTAATAATTCCCAAAGCCTGATGTCCCTAAGACCAACAAATCGTTTGCTTCCTGGAGGCCGCACAGGCTGCTGCAGCCACCGCTGCTGAGGCCGGTCTCACCCAATTAAGGCACATCAGGGATTTTTGGGCCAAGGTTTTAGTGCATTTGACCCCCGAAACCCTAGAACCCCAGATCAACCCTTTCTATGTAGAAGGTTTTCAGAGTGGGAACCTCCAGTGCTTTCTTTACAAAGCCCGGTCTAGGTCATAGCCAGCCAAGCGAGTGCGCCAGGGCTGGCAGTCAAGACCCTCCAAGAGCGGTTCATTGAAGCTACCCGCACACAGTCCGAGCAAGCGCAACCTGAGTGGCGGGGGGCGAGGTCGCACGAAAGCCACCTGCGGAATTGGACGAAGCGTTCGCTTGGCACTTAAGATCTCTGTTCTTAGATGTTTGGGCTTTACGGCCTTCCCGCGGTATTGCTGAAGAAGGAACGCTTTAACTTGTAATCCACCAGCGATGAGGGAACACTTTAGCTTGTAATCCACCAGCGATGCCTCTAGGCGCTGCTGCCTAGACAAAGATCCCGAACCTGATCCGATTTCAGAACAAGGAGTTGAGGTTCAGAGTCCCTGAAGGTCTACGGCACCGTCTGCATCCAGAGCCCTGTTACACCTCAGGTAGCGCAGGTCTTGAGGAAGCTCTTCGAGCGGCTGGGTTCGACCTACGTCAAGTCGGCCTGGCTCGCTTTCGGAAACGGTTGAAGGCGAGTTGTCCAGAGGGTATGGAACATAGTTTTGCAGATCGCCCTGACAGTGACCTGATCACCAGAATCGCTACTGCCGATCTCTCCACGTATTACTACCACTAAGAATAAGAGTATGGATTACCTCTACGACAACGACTACTACGACGGCTACGACTACCACGTTTACTGCGACTACTACGACTACTACGACTACTACGACTACGACTACTACGACTACTACGACTACTACGACTACGACTACTACGACTACTACGACTACTACGACTATTACGACTACGACTACTACGACCACGACTCTTACGACCACGACTGTTACGACGACGACGACGACGCCGACGACGACGACGCCGACGACGACGACGACGACGACGACGACGACGACGACGACGACGACGACGACGACGACGACGACGACGACGACGACCACGACCACGACGACGACGACGACGACGACGACGACGACGACGACGACGACGACGACGACGACGACGACGACGACGACGACGGCCACGACGACGACGACGACGACGACGACGACGACGACGACGACGACGACGACGACGACGACGACGACGACGACGGCCACGACGACGACGACGACGACGACGACGACGACGACGACGACGACGACGACGACGACGACGACGACGACGACGGCGACGACGACGACGACGACGACGACGACGACGACGACGACGACGACGACGACGACGACGACGACGACGACGACGACGACGACGACGACGACTACGACTACGACTACGACTACGACGACTACTACTCCTACTACTCCTGCCTAAGCTCCCATTCCATGATCAGGCTGGGGCAGTTTATTGCCTCCTCGCCGACTGTCTTCCCGGCCCCCTACGTCAAGGAGTTCCAGAGCTGCCGCGAACCCCGGGATTTTACCATTTTTGGGGGCGGGGTTTTCGGGTTTAGGGTTCAAGGGTCTAAGGGCCTCTGAAAGGCTTGCAGGTTTTGAGGATTACTTTCCCCCCCTCAACACATATGTCGGAGGGCCATCATTGGAACTTATCTCAAGCCCTCAAACCCGCAACCTGTTCTAAGCCCTCAACCCTAAACCCTAAAACCTGAAGCCCCTTGCCTCTCTCCCCAATGCCCCAAGCAACTCGATCCAGAAACCCCTGTCAGCGCCTTTGGCCGTGGCGGCTTAAGGCCTGGACTCGACGAGCACCGTCAGCTTCGTGGAGGCGAAATGCTTTCGGAGGGGAGGTATACGGGACTTCTAGGGCTTCGGGTGTTGGGAGGTTAGGATTGGGGGGTTTAGGGCGTTGGGGGTTAGTCGCGGGTCGCAAGCCTGGGTGACTGCTGTGGGTGCTTGCGGAAGCTTCATCTTCACAAGTCTTGAGCCTAAAGCCAACTGTAAAGACGCAAGCCCGAAGCCTTACATAATCAGAAGAAAAACATAATAATCGTAGTACAAACAATAATCATAATAGTAACAGGTCATTCTTGTAGTATTCGTAATCACAGTTAACAATACTAGCTATGGTAGAAACAGGAATTTATAGGTAATAGCAGTAGTAGCAAGAATGGGCAATGCTACCAATATTTTGTAACAGTACTAGTAGTATAGCAACAGTAATATTCTGATAGTATGATAACAGTATTCTGATAAGACACATGGTCGTAACATTAATGTTAATAACCCCTGCCCAAGCTGCCAACACACAGGTCAAGCGCATCATTGAGCGGGAGTCCCGAGCTGAGCGGGCGCAAAGGAGAAGCCAAGGTGCCCCAAAACCCTAAACCCTTCAGGGTTGAGGGTTGAGGGTTAAAACTCCCTCAAACCCCAGCCGTAGGACCCCCTAAGCCCCAACCCAAAACCCAGAACCCTAAACCCTACACCCTATTCCCTAAACCCTAAACCCTCAAGCCACGGAGGCTTGGACGGCCGCTGCGAGACGTCTTTGCCTACGTGGACCCGACGCCCCTGGCCTCGCCGGCAGGTGTTTGGGTTTTGGGGTATTGAGGATTAGGGTTTAGGGTTAGGGTTTAGGGTTTAGGGTTCAGGGCTTAGGGTTTAGGGTTTAGGGTTTCGGGTTTAGGGTTCTAGGGGGTTTAGGGTTTAGGGGTTGAGTATTGAGGTTTAGGGTTTAGGGTTTAGGGTTCAGGGTTTAGGGTTTCGGGTTTAGGGTTTAGGGTTTAGGGTTAGGGTGCAGGGTTTAGGGTTCTAGGGGTATTGAGGATTAGGGGTTTAGTATTGAGGTTTAGGGGTTTTGGGGTTCATGGGGTTTTGGGGTTTTGGGGTATTGAGGATTAGGGTTTAGGGTTAGGGTGCAGGGTTTAGGGTTCTAGGGGTATTGAGGATTAGGGGTTTAGTATTGAGGTTTAGGGGTTTTGGGGTTCATGGGGTTTTGGGGTATTGAGGTTGAGGGGTTTAGGGTTTGGGTTCTCGGGTTCGGGCATGTTTACGGTGTTGCAGTCTTGTAAGGTAGGGCTCTGAACAACCTCTGAGGAGTCAGAAGCCCCTTCCCCGCAAAGCCGCCCCCGCTGGCGCCAGGCTTCGGCATCGATCGCGCAGGTCCACACGGGGCGGCTCCGAGATGGTAGCGAGGTGGTGGTCAAGGCCGCGGTGTTTGGGGGAAGAGTATAGGGGGTCGGAGTAGTTACTAGTAGTATTCCCTTAGGGTTCCCTTTGTAGTTATACTATCAGATTCTTAAGACCCTCTTTTCATTATTAAGGCCCCTATGTCAGGCTTCGAGCTGAGGATTGTGAGGCTTGGAGTTTGGGGCCTGAGGCATTGGGATGCCAAGAGGCCTCAGTCTTCGAGCTTCTTGAAACGCGCAATTCTCTGGGAACTCCAGCTCAAGCTCGGTTGATTTCACTGCCTCATTGACGTTCGGTTTAAGGTTTGGGCTAGTAGGGTACGCTCACACTCAACTATTGCATGCGTGCCTGCGAGAAGGGCGTCGGAATTGGTCACATGCAAAAGCCCGTTATGGAAATCCACTACCCCCAGCTCTATGATAGGAATTCTATGCTAGGCGATCCTGCGAGCTTTAAGAGTTTGTCAACGTTCTTGCAGGGTCGGTTTGGAAGGTGCTTTAGCCTCAGCACCCAAAGCCCAAACCCTGAACCCTGAACCCTACTGCGTATGTCCCCATTGCCTGCGACAAGCTGCTGGACTAGTGAATGCTTTGACTTGAGATGCTGAAGCGCTAAGCCCTAAACCCTAACCCTAACCCTAAACTCTAAACCCTAAACCCTAAACCCTAAACCCTGAACCCTGAACCCTAAACCCTAAACCCTAAACCCTAAACCCTAAACGAACCTGCGAGTCGCAGGTCCAGAAGCCGGGTATCGAGGAGGTGCTCAAGACAGACCTTGGCGCGGGGGCGCAGAGTATCAAGGATTCAGGGTTTAGGGTTTAGGGTTGAGGGTCTAGGGTTTAGGGTTTAGGGGTTTAGGGGTTTAGGGGTTTAGGGTCCAGGGTTTAGGGGTTTAGGGGTTTGGGGTTTTAGGGTTATGGGTTTAGGGTTAGGGTGCAGGGTTTAGGGTTTGGAGTTTCGGGCGTCCAGGGAGTTTTGGAGTTTAAGTAGGGTTCAGGGCCTCCCCCCCCAACTAGGGTTGATGTCAGAATAAGTCTGTAGTGTTTAGTAAATCCCTATGCAACCCTGTCTGATGCATATCCTGCCCAGGATACCCCCAGGCAAGGAAGGTACCCTGATGCTTTCATTGAGAGGTACTTGGGGTGTTATGGGGGAGTTTACTTGCTGTTGGTTAGCTATATATACCCTTCAAGGGATTATAGGACTGTGATCAGTCTGCAGTGAACGCCGTCCTCTTTGCCTGACCTAGGCGTTGTCTACTTGGCGGCACGTATTTTAGAGTCGGAGGCTCACCTGCAGCTGCATCTTCTCTGGCAAGTCTTGTTTCATAAATGCCTTGACAGCGCAACGTTGCTCCGCAATGGCGCCCTCGTATCTGGTTACAAGACTTTTCGTTTCATGCCTGCTGAGGTTCATCAATCCGGACCTTAACATCCGCGGATCATTGGCGGCAGCTTGGCTGCAAGCGAGTTTCAGTTTCTTTTTTTCCAAGATGACCTTTGGCAGCTGATTTTTCGGGCTTGCCTTCTTCTCCTGCGCCAGGTTTTTAGGTTTCAGAGAGAACAGCTTCAAGAGCTTCGGCCCCGAACAGGACATTGCCTCCGACCTGCGGCAGTCAATGCTCGGGGAGCTCGATTTTCGGGAGGAGCGCAGGTGAAGATTGAGAGCTTCAGCCAGGGCGCTGCGGCCTGTTTGCCTTGCAGCACTCACGAAGAGGGGCCATGGCACGAACATGCGCGCTTTTTGTATCCAGCTTGTGTAGTTCCAGTTGTTCCAGTTGTTCAACATGTGCATGTGGCCCTGCACAATCCGTGGCCAAGAGGAGCAGAAGAACCTGGACGTGTACCGCGACTTCCTGCAGGAGAACGGCTTGACGGCCATCGCCGTGGGAAGCTCGGGTGCCTGCTTTCGGGCTGTGGAGCATCGGAACCTCCCAGAACCTCAGTACCCTCATCGGGCCATGAGCTTCGACCTGACAGCGAACAAAAAAACCCCAAAGGCCCGCCCCTAAAGCCTTGGTGTGTCTTGGGTTCCTGGCAGCCCCCTCTCTGTCTGCCTAATCGTGCAGAACGGAGGTCGCGCCGAAGCCTCATCCGGAAGCCTCGCCTGCGCCCAAGGAAGGTTTGGGGGTCTTTAGGATCTTGAGGCTTTGGGGAGTTCTGCCGGGAGCGTTTTATGGAGCACACCGCGCCGACTGAGAACAAATCCCAAACTTTGTGCACTCCAATGAAGCACACCATTGTGATCGCCCCCAGCTGCGATGTGCAGGGGAGAAGAAGAAGTGTTTCCTGTAGCATGCCCTAAATGTCCGTCTAACACTGCTACAAGCCCTATAAGCCCTCAACCCAAAAACTGAAGCCATGAGGGCTTCACAGCTCGCAGACCTTAACCCCAAACCCTAAACAAAAACCCAAAGCCCTAACCCTTACCCCCAAACCCCAAATCCCAAACCCGAAAACCCTAAACCCCTAACCCTAACGCTCTAAAACCCTAAACCCTAAACCCGAAACCCCCAAACCCCAAACCCCAAACCCCAAACCCCAAACCCTAAACCCTAAACCTTGTCCCTAAACCCCTAAACCCTAAACCCTAAACCCTAAACCCTAAACCCTAAACCCTAAACCCTAAACCCTAAACCCGAAACCCTAAACCCTAAACCCTAAACCCTGAACCCTAAACCCTAAACCCTAAACCCCTACACCCAAAAGGGTAAAAACACTCCCCGAGGTCCAGGCGCGTGCTGACCATGGAGCGCCTTGCGGGCGTCCCTTTGGTGGACTTGGAGGGCATCAAGCCAGGAGCCCGGGGTGTGTTGTCTTTTGGCCTAATAGGACTGATTGCTTAGGGGGGTTGGGGTTTAGGGGTTAGGGTTTAGGGTTTAGGGTTTAGGGTTTAGGGTTTATTGTTTGGGGTTTAGGGTTTAGGGTTTGGGGTTTAGGGTTTAGGGTTTAGGGTTGCAGGATATGGGTTCATTTGGGGGCTTGGGGAGCTGCCGAGATGTGGGTTAGGTGGTTTCGGGGCCTTGGGTTTGGGCTCCGGGGGCGGGGTTTCGGGGCCTAGGGGGGGCCCAGAAATCATTTATGCTTTCATGAGGGTTTAGGGTTTCAGGGATTCGGCTTTGAGGGCATGGAGTTTGCCCCTTGCTCGTTTCAGCCAAGGAAGTACACCCCGGATCCGGAAGCGACGCTGGTCAACGCGCTGAATGTGGGGGCACCCCAGCCTTTCCTGTTTGTACTTGGGCCTTGGGGGCCCAAGGGGCCCCTCTCTCAGGGCGTTAAGGGTTTGTGTTGAGGGTGTGGGATTAGGGTTTGGGGTTTAGGGTTTAGGGACCTCTAGAAAAAAGTCCCCCGAGGTCTGGGCTCTCTCCGTGCAGAAGTGCGAGTTCTTCCATGCCGACGTCCATGCAGGGAACCTCCTGGTACTCGAGGCCCCGAAGCCCTCCATGGCTGCCCCCGAAAGCCCTCGATCATGGGCGTGGTAGCAGGTAGTTTCGGACTTTGGGAGTGTTTGCATTCTTCTGGCAGCTGCTGCTCTTGCAGTGGCGGTACAGAATCAGGCACCGCATGACGCAGCTTACCCCCAAAACCCAAAACCCAAAACCCAAAACCCAAAACCCAAAACCCTAAACCAAAGTCCTAAACCCTGCACCCCAAACCCGTAACTCCCGTCACCATAGAATGGGCATGTTTGCGAGGACGGCCGGATCGGCTTCATCGACTTCGGCATCGTTGGCACTGAGCTCGGTGTGCCATGTACAAGAGGGCCTAACCTGAACCCCAACGCCCTCTCGTCATCTCTGAAAACTTCCTGCATGGGGTTTACGAAAATAAGGGCCCCCTAGTATAGTACCCCAAATAGTAGGATCCCCTTACAATACGGATCCCAAAAAGGTACCCTAATTTCGAAAACCCCCAAGAACAGCCCCAAGCCCCAAATATCCCGCAGGGCGGCTCTCGCCACAGATGGCGACGGGCATCGACAAGCTGAACACCGCGCTGGCCGCCGGTTACCTCAGGGCCTCGTGGGAGGATCTCGAAAGTAGGGCTCTCCACTTTGGTACATATGTCAAATTCTTAGGATTCAAAGGGGGATCTTCTTTCTAGGCTCTTTCGAGATCCTCCCAAAAAATTGGGCCTAAACCCTATAGGCTCTAAACTGAACCCCAGACCCCAAGACCCATGAAGAAAGGACTGGTCAGGGAAGTGTACCGCCGAGGCCAGTGACGCCAGGGGAATGGCGGGGCGCCTGTGGTTGCTGTGCAGGGCACAGGGATGGGTTTAGAGTGTGAGGCCAGAGATGACGAACTAGGCCTTTGCAGGCGTTCAAGGGGCTTCGACACATGCAAGCTTTCTGGAATTTGTGGTGCGTGGTCTTCAGGTTGCCGAGCTCACATGTGTACAGTGTATAGTTTCTGAGTGGTTGAGTGCTTGGCTGGTATGTCGCACCCTCTAAACCCCAAACCGAACTGGAAGATGATATAGGCCGAGTAGCATTGTCCAATTGGCGTACAGCAAGCTTCTGGCTTTGGGATTAGGCTTCAAGTTTCAGGCTTCAAGTTTCAGGGGCGAGCCCGCAATGCTTACTGGACTCCCTCGCTTCCGAGGCAAATGCCCTGATTTCCATGGGAGCAACAGTTGGTGAGGCCGCGAAATCTCCTGGGATCTATTTGTTGCGAGTGTCAGTGAACTGACAGTGTGGATACTTGTGAGTCACCGACATTGTCAAGGCTGCCGCACCCAGCCCTTTTTTAGCTGCTGCCATGGAGAAGTTGTCCCAAACGCACTGGGAAAGTGCTCGGCTTAAGCATCGGCAGTTCCGCCAAATGTACGTTGCGATCGGCGTGGAGACCGTGAACGTGCGCCATGACGAGCATGGGATGTGCGCGAGAGCGCGGCGAACCCTCGCTTTCCCATCGACGCCCCGAAGCTTTTGAGGATCCCAACTTCTCGCTAAGACCAAAGGTTTGAGAGCATCTTGCGGCTAGGCTAACGTGCGCGACGCGCACATCTTTCAACTTCTTGGATTCCGCAAGGTCAGCCAGCCTGGGACCTCAGTAGGCCTGTAGGCGAGATGGCGTGCGCAAACGCCGCTGTTCCCCTGCACCAGTAAACCATCAAGGTCGCATACAAATACAGATGTTCTGCGGAACAGAACCTCGCTGGTCCACATGCTTTCGGGAAGAAGAAGAAGAAGAAGAAGAAGAAGAAGAAGAAGAAGAAGAAGAAGAAGAAGAAGAAGAAGAAGAAGAAGAAGAAGAAGAAGAAGAAGAAGAAGAAGAAGAAGAAGAAGAAGAACCTGTGAGCGACGTTTGCGCCTGGCTGTGTAGCAGCGCCGTACACTCACCGACAGCGACGCACAGGTTGACGAAGAAGCCTTTGCAGCAGACATCGAGAACCTCATCTCCTCACTGGGCTGGGGCCTCGATGCGTGCAGCTGCTTGAAAGAACCCATTGCGAGGCTTGAGGCCGTCAAGGTAAAGGGGGTTTTCTACGCAATTCCGCGCCCTTGGGCCCAACCCACGCGGATAGATAGAAGCTCAGGGAGCACTCTGGACAACACCACTGACATGGCGGTGGATGAGTCCAAGATCCAGGATGCGTTTTTCGGGAGACGCTTTTGTTCTGACTCGGGGTCGTGGGGCTTGCTCTGAATCCGTTATCTGGTTGGTTTTGTTCGTAGGTAAGAAGGATCCTCCCTTAAAGGGTTTTGAAGGAGGTACCTTGTCCGAATTCCACACTAAGAACCAGCAAGATAAGTCGTAAAGCCGAGCCAAGAGAGGCCAACGACTTACCCCGAGGAGGTCATTCAGTGGAACGCTTCAGAAGTTGGCGGGTTTTTGGGGTTTTAGGGTCATTGAAGAAGTATGAAGGAGTTCTGCTAGACCTCGAGCGGGAAATAGTGGTGAAAACCCGGAGGATTCCCAAAGGAGCCCAAGGAACCCACCATTGAGCTGCGTGGTTCTTAAGGGGGGACCCCTTTTTCTGGGTCATTGTTGAAGATCATTCTACATTTATGAGTACTTAAACCCAATAAGGAACAAACACAATCATGTCTTAATGGTAGCCCAACAAAAATTTAGGGATGTCAAGGGATGCTTGCCTGCCCAGTTCACAGTCAGGAATATTTGTGTCACCTTCTTCATAATTTCCGTCGGGCACATAGTAACATAGTGCCATTTTCTGGATACCACTCTGCAAACTTCCTGCTTCCGGAGGATGTTGTCCTTGACATTGCCCAGGCCACCAATGCGTTGGTGTTGCGCTCATCCTCGCAGTGTCATCATGCGTGCTAAGTGCTGACCTCACGTCGACTTCATGTAGTCGCGCCACATCTACACCTCGTAGCAGCGACTCCAAAAGACTAGATGTGCGAGAACCAGGTTTTTGCACAAGCTGACCCTCTGCAGGTGGCCGGAAACAACGGCCTCAAGCTGCCCAGGGAGTTTGGCCTCCTTATCAAGCAGGCGCGGAAACGGCGGAAGCAGGAGAAGCCGCCTCAGTCAACCTTTATTCCCGCTGCAACAGGGACACCGAGGTGCTAGCTGTCGAGTCTCTTGTTGAAACTGCCACGGCTGAAAGACGAACTCTTATGTGCCCTTAGCTTCGCTGCACTTGCATTCTTCAATCACTTGGCTTGGTACATGACACGCGCATGGCCGACGCCAGTCCTTGTACTTCGACCGCTACACGAAGCTTCTCGCTCCTGACTTGAACCTCGGGTGCATATCTTGAGAGCTGCTGTAGGTTGTGTCTGCATCTGAAGGGTCACCCACACATGCACGAACGAGGAACATGATGTCCGACGACCGCATCGCCAATTTCGGCCAGGAGAAAGGGCATTGGGTGGCGGCTGTTTTCGTCAAGCGTCTGGGCTTGAGGCGTGCTAAGCTTTCAGGCCTCTCTGGCAATTTGCTGCAACACCCCCCCCCCCCCCCCCCAAACCCTAAACCCTAAACCCTAAACCCGAAACCCTAAACCCTAGACCCTAAACCCCAAAACCCTAAACCCTAAACCCCAAACCCCAAACCCTAAACCCTAAACCCTTCAACGTTTCTTTCCATGTGCTGCTGTCCGATGCTTTCTCCATCGGGAGGACGTGGCCTCTGCCGACTCGGCAGCGCAAGCATGAGAGCACGGCTCCGAACCCTAAACCCTAAACCCGAAACCCTAAACCCTAGACCCTAAACCCCAAAACCCTAAACCCTAAACCCCAAACCCCAAACCCTAAACCCTAAACCCTTCAACGTTTCTTTCCATGTGCTGCTGTCCGATGCTTTCTCCATCGGGAGGACGTGGCCTCTGCCGACTCGGCAGCGCAAGCATGAGAGCACGGCTCCGAACCCTAAACCCTAAACCCGAAACCCTAAACCCTAGACCCTAAACCCCAAAACCCTAAACCCTAAACCCTAAACCCCAAACCCTAAACCCTAAACCCCAAACCCTAAACCCTAAATTCCCTGAGCCCTACTTGGTAGCCCAGTGGTACCCTTTACCCTTTTTTTGGGTTCTGGGTTCCCTTATAAGCCAGCCAAAAAAGGGTGCCCTTATTATAATATGGTTACTGGGCTACTAAGCCTACAAGCACCCTAAAGCCTACAAGCCCTGGGGGTTTACGAAAATAGGGGACCCCAAAATAGATCCCTAATAGTAGGATCCCCTTGTAATAAGGACCCGAATAAGGTACCCCTAGTTTCAGAAACTCCCTTATAAGGCCACGAAGCAGATTCCCGAGCCAACTCCTGGACATTCCGATGCTTTTCGTAGCTGCGCCATCCTGTGGCCTTTGTACAGACCCGTGGAGAGTTTGATGCCCAGTGTTGAGTTTAGCCGGCACTGATGTGCCGCACCCTCGTCACCAATTCAATTTTCTGCCTTCGGCAAATTTTCGGCCATGTCGGGCGTCTTCAAACGAAGCCGCGCCGGCGCTTTGCTGACACTGTAGAGGCTGAGAGGGATGTCGGCAACTTTGGGTCTAACAGAGTTGAATGTGCACCAACCTGACAATTTTCATGCTCGCCCCCGCAGACAAAAAGCTGGCAAGTGAAGCCTGTGCTTGTGGCCAGTGTGTCGCTTGTAACATGGCTCCTGTGCATCTGAAGCACCCCTCAATGGACTGATTTGATTGGCACTGCCCAGCCCTACAACCTGAAGTCCGTTCCCCTGGCAGATCTCCTTCCTGGGTGGCGCCCATTGCACAGTTCGTGGACGAGCAGTGCATCATCTTTGAGGATGAGGCCGGAGCTTTCCACTGCCAGCTGTGCAGGTTCGTTGCTCCGGACAAGGGGGTGTTTTGAGCATCCTGGAACGATGACAGCCTTCGTGAAGAGTGAGCGCAGGAGGAGAACAAGCTGGAGTACACGGAATGCCACAACGAGTTTCGTCAGCTCATCGGCCGGACCCTCTGCCCATGTCTGGCAGCAGCCGCAGTAAGGCATGGCTTGTGGTGCTGGACCTTAACTGCTTAAAGGATCATAGCAATGGCGCCATAGTTCGGGTCTTTTCTTTGTTCGGTTCCCGAAGCCTAACCCTTCCGAGCCAGAAGTCCTCTGTGAAAGTCTGAAGTGAGAGTCCTCCTAGCCGTGGCCAGGGCTGAGCTCAGCACAGTGAGCCTTCTTACTGTTGGGTAGTAGGGAATGAGGTACCCTATATAATCCCTTAAAGGGTATATATAGGGCCCTAATTCCCTCATTCCCTGCTAACCAACAGTAAGTCTTGAGTCTGCGAATCTCTGAGATAATCTGCTGGCGGCGCACCTACTGGAGTTGGACGTGACCAATGAGCAGCCCGCGAGCTCAAGGGTGTTTAGTGGGCGAGAGATGCAGGGGGAGAGGGCAGGGGCATGTGTGGTGTTTGAGGGAATTGAGATGTCAGAATCAGTTTTGGGGGGTCTGATGCGAAGCCCGCTGAAGCATATGGTAAGCAGATGCTCTCGGGTGTCATTCGCGTCCATCGCGGGGACAATGTTACGCCCCAACCCCATGGATTGTTTGATTTCTGCAAGAACTCGATGCTCTAGAAATGCATGCACATTGCGTCTTGTGCCTGGAATAGCATCTTACGGAGATGTTCTGCTACCTATTGTGCGAGAAGCATTCTCAGCGGCATGCGCGGGCATTGCCGTGACACATCCCTGAACATCGAATTCCCCTGGGCACCCAGGATTTGTGTTTGCTTCATTTTGCTTTAAGTCATGACTGCATTCGTCCCATGCCTCTCTTCACAGGTTCGAGCAGTTCTGCCAGAGCGGGCTTTCCACGAAGCCGCTCGGCAAATCCGCGCGCAGCCAGGGAGTCGAGAAATGCTCTTCCACCCTATACCTTAACCCTAAACCTTAAACCCCAAACCCAAACCCCAAACCCTAAACAAAAAAGCCCCTGCATTTCGACAGAAGAGAGACCTGAGTTCGACACTGCACCGGGTCCTGGTGGAGCAGCTCTTGGCCGTTGATGACTTCCTGATCTTCAAGGCCGTCGGCCGGAAAAACCCGATAGGATCCTCAGACCTCCCCTTGTCGGAAGTGTGCTGGGTGACTCCTTCCTTGCATAGGGGGCTCCTGGGTCTGAGCCTCCCAATCGAACGGGCGGATGGGGACGTAGAGCACAGAGCGGACGTAGAGCACAGAGCGCACGCAGCACGCACATTCAGAGTTTGGTCGTCTGCCTAGACTCCAACCGAGTCTCATGCAAACCCTCTTAACTCTCTTAACTCTCTTAACCCTAAACCCTAAACCCTAAACCCTAAACCCTGCTCTCCTGCCTGCAAGGCCATGATGACGAAGCGGAATGGTGATTTGTACCGAGAGGCGTGAGCGATGCAGCCAGGGCTTGATAATTTTGATTCCTCTTGAGCTCCGCTTTTCTGTCATAAGGTTTGACAGTGAGATGTGGGGGCTTACGATAGCAAGGGACAGTAAGGGACCCCTAGTATAGACCCCCCAAATAGTAGGATCCCTGAGAATAAGGACCCCTGGTAAGGTACCCCTAATATCGTAAACCCATGTGGCAACAGCTAGTCTCGGAGAGCCTCCGAGCACGAGGATGAACCCAGCAGTCCTGATTCGCCTCCCAAGACGCAGATAAGCAAGAACTATGGACCGTAGCCGAAAGCATGGCTGGTCTAGGATCTGCTCAGGTTGCGCGTTCTGAGTTGTCCAGATCATCCGGCCTTTCCCTACGCTTCACGTTAAGCTTTCACCCTCTTCAGGCACCACTGGGTTGGTAGGAACCAATGCTCAGCAGTCTCTACAGGCCCAAAGACGCGTGGACGCTGGCCAGCTCGACGAGGAGTCTGTGCGTCGGAGGATGCAATCTAACCCAGTACCCTGAATCCCTGAACCCCTACAGGGCTGGCCAGTATCCTGCCGTTATAGCAGAAGTAGGAGCCCACGCAGTGGAGCCCACAGTAAGCCTCGTGGCACTCAGCGAGGAGGATTTCCAGGAGACGACCGTGGTCGATGACGAGGAGGACCAAGTTGACTACTTTGGTCCCCACCCTGTAAATCCTCGTCCACGAAAGCCTTGAGCAGTACTGTTGCCACTCTTTTGAGGTATGTGTTACTATTGTTCTTATTACTAGCGCCACATTGGATCGTTTTTCGTAGTGGTGTTGCTGTTACGATTCGGAACTTGACCTTGAACTCTTAAGCAGAGCCTTGGTCTGCCCTCCTGGGAGACATGAAGGTAGGGGACTCCCCGAACATGAGGCTTTAGGGTTTAGGGTTTAGGGTTTAGGGTTTAGAGTTTAGGGTTTAGGGTTTAGGGTTTAGGGTTTAGGGTCAAGGGAGCCCGCGGAGTTTTCCGGCCTTTTGGGCCACCGGAGCTTGTAGTCCACTGGTCAGCATTCCGTGGAGGAGGTGCTCGGTGACCTCGGAAAAATGACGGTGGAAGCTTCGCTCGTTGCCGATGAGTGGAAGCTGTATGAGGACCCGCCTCAGATACCAGGTCATCATGGCTCAGCCGCTTTGCTGCTCTGTGAACGAAAGGGAACGGACAACTTTGCTGATACTTCTAGTATGCATCCCTCTCACGCATCACTTCGATGTGTTTTGACTTCAGCATGAGAAAGCCAAAGTTTTGGATTCTCATGTCGCCGCGAACCACACGCAGGCCCCAAGTTTCCTGCTCCGAAGCTGTAGGATCAACTCTTCCAGGCTGGCCCGTTCACTTCATGCGCGACAGGTGAGTCGACAGTCGCAGCCAGCAGTTCATATCAATCCCCGAGGGTCCGAAGCCCTGCCTGAGCCGTCTCTAGCTCGGCCAACTCAACCTCCAAGGTGAGAGACCTTTTGCCCCAAAAGGCGTTGTAGGAGCCTAAGCCCTGAACCCTGAACCCTAAACCCTGAACCCTCTGGCAGGCCCTTGACGAGTCTCAGAAGGAAGACGACGAGCTGTTGCGGCAGCGACAAAAGGAGGAGGCTCCTCGGAGGAATGGGGGGAAATAGGACATTTGGCTTATAATAATAATAATAATAGATAAATGAAGAAAAAACAAAATAGATAAACATATATATATATATATATACATATGTATATACATATATATGCTCACCCCCCAATGGACCCACCGCGGGTGGCAGCCGAGTCCTAGCCAGATCAAGGGAAAAAACAACAAAACAAGAAACTAACAAAAACCAAAAAACCAAAAAACCCAAAAAACAAAAAAACACCAAAAAAGACCATCTTTTCCAAAACTATGGGCTGGGGCCTCCAAAAGATCTTTTTTTGGGTTTTCTCGAGGAAAAGATGGTTTTTTTGGTTCGGAACCATCTTTTTCTCGAGAAAAAGATGGTTTTTGGAGGTCTTCTCCTGGTGAAAAAGATGGTTTTACCAGGAGAAGACCTCCAAAAACCATCTTTTTCTCGAGAAAAAGATGGTTTCGAACCAAAAAAACCATCTTTTTCTCGAGAAAACCAAAAAAACCATCTTTTGGAGGCCCCAGCCCCATAGTTTTGGAAAAGATGGTTTTTTTTGGTTTTTTTGTTTTTTTTGTTTTTTTTGGCTTTTTGGTTTTTTTGGTTTTCTCGAGAAAAAGATGGTTAAGTTTTAGGGGTTTAAGCCTCATGCACTATAGGGTTATAAGGTTCTAATCCTATAGGTATTGCCTTAACCTTTAACCCTAAACCTTTAACTTTAAACCCTGCAGGGTTAACCCCGTGAGAAATTTAGAGATAGACACCGAAAAGACCCTAAACCTTCTTACAGGGTGTAATGGTTTAAAAACCGATGTATACCTGCAGGTGCTAGATCCCTATAGGGTGCTAAGGTTCTGACCCTGAAGGGTTTAGGGTTAAGGCTTAAATGCCCTCTAGGTTTAAATGCCTAAGTCTTAAACCCCAAACCTTCAAACCTTCATCCTATGGGGTTTGAAGGTCAAGGGTTTAGGCTTGATTGCCGAGGGCTTTAGGGTCCTGACCCTAGAGGGTTTAGGGTTAAGGAATAGATGCCTAAACCTTAAACCCTTAAGGTTTAAACTCTATGGGCTTAGGTTTAAATGTCTAAATCTTAAACCCTAAACCTTTATACCTTCACACTACAAAGTTTAAGGGTGTTAAGGGTGACAAATTAATTACATACTTAGGTTTAAATGCCAAAATCTTAAACCCCAAACCTTTAAACCTTAACCCTATAGGGTTTAAAAGTTCAGGGTTTATTGTTAATTGCCGTCTCAGGTTTAAATGTCTGAATCTTAAACCCTAAAACTTTAAACCTTCACCCTATAGGGTTTTAAAGGTTAAGGGTTTCGGTTTAATTGCAAGCTTAGATTTAAATGTCTAAGTAAAGAATCCTAAACCTCTAAATCTTATCCCTATAGGGTTTAAGGTTAAGGGTTCAATATGAACTGCCGGCATAGGTCTAAATACCTAAACCTGAAACTTAAACCCTAGACCATTAAATATCTTAACCCTATAGGGTTTTAAGGTTAAAGGCTTAGCGTTAATTGTCGGAATCGGTTTTGCCCGAAACCTTTAAACCTTAGCCCGACAGGGTTTAAAGGTTAAGGGTTTAAAATTAATTGAAGTCTGAGATTTACATGCTTAAATCTTAAATCCTAAACCTTTAAAATCTTAACCCTACAGGGTTTAAAGGTTAAGGGCTTGGCTACAGGTTTAAATGGCTAAATCTTAAACCCTAAGCCTTTAAACCTTAGCCTTAGGTTTAAATGCCTACATCTTAAACCTAAACCTGTAAAAATCTTAACCCTATAGAATTCAAAGGTTAAGGGCTTAGGGTTTAATTGCCGGCATAGGTTCAAATGCCTAAATCTTAAACCCTTAACCTTGAAACCTCAACCCTACAGGGTTTAAAGGTTAAGGGTTTTTTTGCAGGCTTAGGTTTAAATGCCTAAGTCTTAAATTATAAACAAAAGCCAACAGAAAGAAAAACCATCCGTGTGTGTGAGAGAGTGAATTAAGGAATACAGTCA
This sequence comes from Symbiodinium natans, assembly GCA_905221605.1. Taxonomy (NCBI): domain Eukaryota; class Dinophyceae; order Suessiales; family Symbiodiniaceae; genus Symbiodinium; species Symbiodinium natans. The sequence goes on from CAJNDS010002228.1 coordinate 130,788, forward strand.
AAAATCCGGTCACCGGAAAATCACCAGACAGCATAGGTTTTATCGGTATTTGCGGTACTTTTGCAAAGATCAAGGCACGCGGTGGGTCCATTGGGGGGGGGGGGGTGAGCATATATATATATATGTATATTATTATTATTATTATTGTTATTGTTATTGTTATTGTTATTGTTATTGCTATTGTTATTGTTATTGTTATTGTTATTGTTATTGATTTTGTTATTGCTATTGTTATTGTTATTGTTATTGTTATTGTTATTGTTATTGTTATTGTTATTGTTATTGTTATTGTTATTGTTATTGTTATTGTTATTATTGTTGTTATTAGTATTATTAGTATATTATGTAGAAATATATATACTTTATACATTGTATATTATAATATGTGATGTATTATATAATTACATGCTACATTGCAGGTGTGAGCTGCGTGTTGGTAGCTGGTTTTCCTCAGAGTCTCACACTTCTCCTCCACGCCGGGTGAGCTCGCCAGGATGATCTGGAACGGGCTCTGGTGCTCTCGCTGCAGATGGAGGAGGCCTTTCGTGTGGAGATTAGGGTTTAGGGTTTAGGGTTTAGGGATCAAGTTCCTGAACCTTACATCCACCGCGCGGTTCTTGCAAGTTGGTCCGGGATTCTGGTTCTGGAGGTTGGCTTTCTGAGTTTGCTTCATACTTTGAGCTTCGATCTAGTCTCGGCCTATGCGCAGAACCAGGCGTCCCAAAATGAAGGGTTGTCCAGCCCCGCAGGAGAGGATGCATACCCTGGCGGGGGAGGTGCGGTTCTCTCAGGGCGTTTGGCTCGGTCTTGGGGGTTCTTGAAAGCTTTGTTCGGGTTTAGGGTTTCGGGTTTAGGGAGGGGATTCGGTCTCCTCCAGTGTAGTAGAGTTGACAGCACGTGTCGGGTGGCCCTTACGTCGTCGCAGGGTTTAGGGTGAAATTGCAGCCGAGTGGCAATGACCATCACTCATCATGATACCATTGAGCGAGTAGAGATTCTGAGCGCCATCCGGAGCCTGAACCCTGAACACAAGGCCCTAAGCCCTGGAGTCAGCCCTTTCAGGTAAGCCCTATAAGCCAAAATAGGCCTTTTAGGGTGTAGGGTTCAAGGTTGGGCTGTTCCCCCTTATACTAACAGGCCTTATTAGGGATTCTCGTACCCCCTATGATAATCCCTCAAGGGTTTTTGGGTTTCGGCCTAAACCCTAAACCCTAAACCCTAAACCCTAAACCCTAAACCCTAAACCCTAAACCCTAAACCCTAAACCCTAAACCCTAAACCCTAAACCCTAAACCCTAAACCCTAAACCCTAAACCCTAAACCCTAAACCCTAAACCCTAAACCCTAAACCCTAAACCCTAAACCCTAAACCCTAAACCCTAAACCCTAAACCCTGAACCCTGAACCCTGAACCCTGAACCCTGAACCCTGAACCCTAAACCCTAAACCCTAAACCCTAAACCCTAGACCCTAGACCCTAAACCCTAAACCCTAAAAAAAAAAAACCCTAAACCCTAGACCCTAAACCCGAACCCCGAAACCCTAAACCCGGTTGAGCCTCGAAGCGAGCGGGAAGGCAGCCCATGCCTCGCCATCCTCGAGTTCGACGGCTGGCCAGGCCAGGGTCGACCCTGAACCCTAAACTCTAAACCCTAAACCCTAAACCCTAAACCCTAAACCCTAAACCCTAAACCCTAAACCCTAAACCCGAAACCCGAAACCCGAAACCCGAAACCCTAAACCCCAAACCCTAAACCCTAAACAGACAGCCGTTTTGGGTTTTGGGATGGTAGGACCCTGGGGGCTCCCTCGTCTGAACCGGTTTGGGGTTTGAGGGTTTTTTCGGCTGTTTAGGGTCTTTAGGGTTTCTAGGGTTTTTCAGGGTTTTTTAGGGTTTTCAGGTTTTTAGGGTTTTGAGGGGTTTTTAGGGTTTTTAGGGGTTCTTAGGGTTTCCAGGGATTTTGGGGTTGGGGCGTTTTTAGGGTCCAGGGTTTAGGGCAAGCCCTAATTAAGCCCTTTCGGTCTTTCGGGTTCGGGGTTCCAGCCTTTTTGCCACGTTTGGCATTCGGGGTGCTGGGCGATGACGGGACAAAAATGGAGGGCCCCGGTGGCTTCCTGGGTCTTCGTACAGGGCGACTCTGCCTTAAGTTGAAGGGGAACACCTCTCCCTAAACGCTAAACCCTAAACCCTAAACCCTAAACCCTAAACCCTAAACCCTAAGCCCTAAGCCCTAAGCCCTAAGCCCTAAACCCTAAACAGCTCCTCATGGAGGAGGTGCTTGCCGTTTGTTCGGGATGTCCTGGGGCTGTACACCGTGCTCTTTTGCAGGAGTCTGTGCCGCCTCCGCCTGTGCCACCTCCCCCTTCGGAGGCCCCGCAGCCTTTTTCGGCAAGGGCTTAGGGTTTAGGGTTGAGGGTTTAGGGTTTAGGGTAAAGGGTGTAGGGTTCAGGGTGTTGTGGGGGTAGGGCTGCCCTTGTTTTTCGGGCTGCGCCGTGTTGAGCATGTGGTTTGTTGTCGAGCGAGGGCTGGGGTTAAAGGATGGTCAACGGGTGGGGTTTCGGCCTTTCTTAGGGGTAGAGTTGGGTTCTCGGCCTGTGTTGCGTGGTGAGGTTTGCGGTTTGCTGCAAGTTTAGGGTTCAGGGTTCAGGGTTCAGGGTTTAGGGTTTAGGGTTTAGGGTTTAGGGTTTAGGGTTTAGGGTTTAGGGTTTAGGGTTTAGTTCAGCGTAGTTTGGTGCAGATGCTGGGCAGGGGCAGGCCCTGAAGCAGGGATTCCCCCAAGTGCCGTCCGATGTTTCAGTGTTTCACTCTTATGCGAACGACTCATCAGCCTCAGGGTTTAGGGTTTAGGGTTTAGGGTATAGGGTATAGGGTTTAGGGTTTAGGGTTTAGTGCCCCATGCTGTTCCTAAAATGAACAAGCAGAAATGGGATGTTCCCCTTATGCTAACAGTCCTGAACGGGGATTGTAGTACCCCCTGTTATAACCCCTATGAAGGACTGTTCGTGTAAGGGAGAACATCCCAACAGCAGACCCTGTGGCCGAACCAGTCCCATCACCCCAAAGCCCTGGGCCCTGACAAAACTCCCATGCCCGAAGCCCATAAACCTAGAGCCTTGCGCCTCCTCGTATGGGGGTTTGCGAAAATCAGGGACCCTTAATCTAGACCCGGATCCCTTTAGAATAGGGTACCCTAATTTCGGAACATCCAATAAAGTACCCCTAATTTCGGAAAAAACCCCAAACCCCAAACCCCAAACCCTAAACCCTAAACCCTAAACCCTAAACCCTAAACCCTAAATCCTAAACCCTAAACCGCATATAAGGGGCCATCGCTCCAGGCTGCCTCCGCCACTGTGGAGTCCGCGGCCGTGCCTGCCGCTGCGCAGCTTTCGGCGTCCTCCCTGGGCCCGCTGAGGCTTCGAACGGGGCAGGTAACCCTACTGGCTCTTAGTGGGGAAGCAGGAAATGAGGTACGCACCTTAATCCGACTATCTCCCTCTGTATATAAAAATCGAAGTATGAACAAATTAAAATCAACAGAAGCATAAAAAAGAGATATAGATATAGATATAAATATAGATATAAACATAAACATAAACATATATAGAAAAGAGAATACATGTAAAAATCAACAAACAAATAGTTCAATAAATTAGTAAAACAATAATTATAAATAGGAATATACATATACATATACATAGAGATATAAATATAAATATGAATATAAATATAAATAGATAAATCGATAAATAGATAAACAGATAAATAGATAAATAGATAAATAGATAAATAGATAAATAGATAAATAGATAAATAGATAAATAGATAAATAGATAAATAGATAAATAGATAAATAGATAAATAGATAACTAGATAAACAGATAAATAGATAGATGAATAGATAAATAGATAAATAGATAAATCAATAACAATTAGATATAGATAAATACAAATATAAATATAAATATAAATATATACATAAATAAATATAAATAAATGAATAAATAAATGTCATGCCTCCGAAAGTGCGACAGCACACCCCGGCGCCAAGCATCCCCAAAAGCCCTGAACCCAATACCAATAAGATCTACTAACATAAGCCTTGAACCCCTAAACCCTAAACCCTAAACCCTAAACCCTAAACCCGAAAAACCCTGTAAACATTCCTGAGCCCTGACCCCTGAAGAGCCTGGGGGGTGAGAAGGCCAGTCCTGCCGCGCGTGATGCGCGTGGGGCCTATGACCGGCTCTCGCCCCGGGGCATGGGGGCCCAGGAGTTGGCGGTTTAGGGTTTAGGGTTTAGGGTTTAGGGTTTAGGGTTTAGGGTTTAGGGTTTAGGGTTTAGGGTTTAGGGTTTGAGTTCAGGATTGTTTGGGATGTTTAGTGTCGGCTTCTTTCCATCTGGAGGATGCCTAAGGAGCTCAGAGAGGGTTTGCTGTTCGGATACGCAAGGGTGGCATGTGGGTGCGAATCGGAGGAGTGGGAGTCCAAGCTAGCCTGTGCAAATCCACATGTTTGCAGGATGCCAGACTACACTGGATAGTTGAAAGTTGTTGTGCATCGTAAACTGCTGAGTCTTGTCCTGCCAGCCCAGTATGAACGAGACCCTAAACCCTAAATCAAAAACCCTGCATGTGAGACGGCTGCCTCCGTCTCCCCCGAGCACGAACGTGCACGGGCAGAAGTTGCGGCAACTTGGCTGCAAGGCACAGGAGCTGAGATTGGGATCTTGAGCTCTGGGTCGGACAGGCGGATGTAAAGGGAGGTCGGTCTCGTTCTCGTCCCAGCCCTGTCAACGCAACAGTGCACCGGATGACGTGGAAAGGCGAACCGGCGTTTGCAGGGTTGCGTAGCTTCGGCCCTTGCAGGGTAATCTGCAGATGATCAGTTACATTGAGCCCTGAGTGAGTGAGGGAGTGAGCGAAGCGGGTGCCTTTTTGTGTGGGATTTGACCGGAGTGACGTCTCGGCCAGCGCTCAGAACGTAGGGAACAGGTGAGATTGAACAAGCCGGAAGGTCGTGATGGCGCCCTTGCACGTCCCCATGCGCCTCCTTGCTTGTGCCATGCTCGGCTTCGTGACGGCCGAGATGCGGGCGGACGACTTCCCCCACTACGACCTGGGCACCATCCCGGCCTGGCAGGATCTGGCCTCCCTTCGTGGTGCGCGCCCAGTTTCTCAGGCAGGCATCGGTCAAGCATACGCACATGCACATGGTGGAGAAGATGTTAACATTCACAACGCTTGCATGAAACATGAACGAGCTAGGGTAGATCTTCCGGAAGATGGGCCCATCTGCCCCTGCCGAGGTTCTGAGCAAGGCGGACTACCACCACCAGCTGAGGGCCTTGGACATCCAGCAGCTCTACAGCGCAATCGCAACATTGATGGCCACCTCCAAACCATACTGGCCTGCGGATGGGCCACAGGACGGCGATGTGGCCAGCTATGCGGGCCTCTTCGCCAGACTGGCTTGGCACTGCTCGGGGAGCTTCCGCATGATCAACGACACGCATGCGGCTGGAGGCTGCGAGGGTGCACGGCAGCGCCATTGGCCAGAGAACGAATGGCGTGACAACACCAACTTGGACAAGGCCCGTGGGCTCTTGGCCGAAGTGAAGCTGCAGTTCGGCGACCGGGTGAGTTGGTCCGACCTCATGACCTTCGCAGGCACCGTGGCCATCAAGGCGAGCGGCGGCCCAGCCAAGAAGTTCTGCTTTGGGCGCCTGGACGACGTGAGCGGCGATCGTTCCATCCCCCTGGGCGTAGAGGGCGTGGCCCAGTGCTACGGCAGCAAGTTCTGCAAGTCCAACTTCGAGTGCCCCAACACCTTCCGGTGGTCGGAGCAGAACGACACGGATCATGCCCGCTGCAAGATCGAGCAGCCCGATCGCCTCCAGGCCAGCCATTCTGTGGGTCTCATCTACGTCTACCCCGAGGGCCCGGAGCTCAAGACCAGCGCCAAGGACTACAAGGCCTACTGGGTGCACAACCGCTCGCCGAGGCTCAGTGCCCTGGCCCCTTGCCCGCATTGCTCGCAAGCGCCAAGCTGATGGTTCTTGCCCAAGTGGCTATCACTAAAGCTCACGAAAGTGCTCTAGCTCCAAGAGTTCGAGATTTAGGGTTTTGGGTTAACGGTTTAGGGTTCAGGGTTCTCAGGAGGTGAGGGACACCTTCCGGGATCGCATGGGCTGGACCGACCGCGAGACCGTCGCCCTCATCGGCGGTGGCCACACTTTGGGCCGGACCCACGGCAACTGCTACTTGGAGGATTAGAGGGGCATCATGTGCACCAGGGGCCCTGCATCAAAGTGCCCCACTCCACAAAGTAGGATGTTATTCACAGCTAGAGCTGCTTAGTCACTGATGACAATAAGCAAATGCTTTATGGAGCTGCGCTGAAGTTTCGAGATAGAGTTTTCGAGTTTCCAAGGTTGTCCAGAGTCTTGGCAGTGCCCCAGTAGAGTCAGGAACGCGCCCGTGGTGCAGCAATGACTGAGTGAGGCAACCTCACCGGCACCAAATGGGCGCAGACTCCGTACAACAACGTCGGCCCTTACTTTGAGGCTGCGGACGTTCCGCATGCACATGCACGTGGGCTTAGCAAGACGAGTTGGGGTAGGCTCCCAGTTGTGCGAGCATCTTGGGACAGTTAGGAATCTGCGAGTTTGCGGTCTCGTAAAGATCGCAGAAGTCTTCAGAGGCAGGGTTGGTAGAAACCGTCGGGTGGAATTTCGGCTGCTCAGGTTGAGGTGCCCCCCTCAAGGCTTGAGGGCTTAAGGGTCCGAGCCCCTAAAGCCTGAAGCCCTAAGCCCCACAAACCCCCGACAAAACTCAACCCCTAAACCCTAAACCCGAAACCCTCAACCTTCAACCCTCAACCCTTGATCCCCCCCCCTCGCCCCGTAAACCCTCAACCCTAAACCCTAAGCCCTAAAACCCTAAACCCTATGCCCTAAACCCTGAACCCCAAACCCCAAACCCTAAACCAAGTTCACGAGGCCACGGCAGGAAGCCTCCGGGGACCCACGGATGGCACCTGCGGAACAGGCCCTGAAGCCGCTTAGCCCCGATGTCTCTTTTGTGCTTGAGGTAGGGGGAGTGGGTTAGGGTTTCGGGTTTCGGGTTTCGGGTTTCGGGTTTCGGGTTTCGGGTTTCGGGTTCAGGGTTTAGGGTTTTAGGGTTTAGGGTTCAGGGTTTCGGGTTTAACGAGTCTAGAGGGTTTAGGTGTAGGGTTGAGGGGCTGGGGAAGGGGGGGGAAAGGGGGAAGTTAAAATGTTCAGAATTTGTGGTTTTTTCTACTCAGGGGTTTTAGGGGTTTGCTTAGGGTTGCAAGTTTGAGGGTCCAGGTTTGAGGGTCCAGGCATTGGCATTGAAGGCAGACTTCGCAAAGCCTAATTACCATATGACCGCTGGGAGAACCAGCGGAACCCTTGAAGCCCCATGAAACAACGTAAGCTGCAGAAGCAGTAGTGCATCCCTTTGCGAACCCGAGGCGGGCTTCGGCAAGAACACCGTCTCCTCGGGTTTCGAGGGTCCTTGGACACGTAGCTTGGAGCCCACGAGCCATCTACAGTGTAATACACCCATGACAATATAAAAACCATGAATTAGTACCTAACTAATTTAGTAAATAACAAGAGTAAGGCTAATGGTAATAATCATCATCATAAACAAGAATATTAACCATAGTAGTAATAATAATAATAGCAACTCCCGTAGAGCCGGTTTTGCCATCTTGGCCTTAAAGTTCGGGGTATGGGCCCTTCCATTGTGGCTCTTTGCTCGTGGTAAACAACGCAACCATGTTCAGCAGATGCCAGCGTTCCAGCGCTGAGATGCATAGCATGTAGCACGGAAGAGTGGCGCCGCAGCTGTCATAATCATTAATCTTATGATTCATGTGATTCTGATTCTGCTTATTTTCATCATGATGATGATGATGACGATGATGACGATGATGACGATGGTGACGATGGTGATGATGATGATGATTGTTTGTTTTTCATCTTAATTTCTGATTGTTTTTTATTATGATTATGATCTGCCCAGGCAGCCCCTCGCGCTGGAACTACGACTTCTTCGATGCCCTGCTGTCGGAGGAGTGGGTGCCTGCAAAGAGCCCGTCGCCGGCCTGCAAAGAGCCTCTGCCTTCGGCCTCCGGTTTTCTCACCCACTGCAAGCCTGGGCCTCCACTTCTTACCAGAGTGGGGGGCAGGGTTTTAGGGTTTTAGGGTTTAGGGTTTTAGGGTTTAGGGTTTAGGGCGTTGTAGGGAGCTTTCGGGAGTGTACCGGTGCCCCGCACGCAGGTCTTAGGGATGCACGTGAGTTGCAGCGCGCGTGTGCAGGGTTGTGAAGCCTGTGTGGACTCAGGTATGGCAATGACCAGTGGCACACCCGCAACCACACGAGCGAGTTTGCCAAGACCATGCGCCTGACCTCGGATATCTCGCTTGTTGCGGACGAGACCTACCACAAGATCGTCCGAGAATACGCCGCCGACCATGCCCAGTTCGACGCGGACTTTGCTGATGCTTGGTTCAAGCTGGTGCACAGATCCGAGGATCACCCCCACAAGGATGACCTCGAGCAGGATGCGGGGATTTGCACCAGCTTTGAGTTCGTGACCCAGGCAAACTTCCTGCCATGAGCGGCCCTGCCGAATTAACACATCCTGCTCGCCTGTGGATGTGCATAGCAGCAAAGCAAGCCAGTCTGCATGATGCACAGCACGCCTGGCTGAGACCAGGCGGGGATGTACAGATGGGAATTGAGTCATCGCGTCTGGCACAAACTGACTAAGTAGCCATAAGTAGCCTACAGAATTTCACTCTTGCAAGCTCAGGCAGTCCAATGGCCAGTCAGGCACTTGCCCCACCCGGTTGTGAAGTGTACAGCCTCGGGGGTGCGCAGGCCTCTTCGCCACATTGGGTACGCAAATAGCCCGCAAAATCGGTGTTCATTGAGCAGGCGCCTCTTCCCCATGTAACCGGATCTGATCCGGCCGACCTCTGAGTCAGAAACAAAACTCGTCCAAGGCCCTGGCACAGCAGGCGCCGGCTGACGAGGCGTCTGCACCGCTACCTCCTCCGCCGCCGCCCCAGGCGCAGCCAAGCGAGGCGGGATCATGCGTCACGGACGGTCTCTGGAAAAAAGGGTCGCGCACTCAGGCTTGCGTGCCCCGAGCTAAGACATGGGCCATGGGCCCTTACAAGTTAACCCTAAACCCTACACCTTAAACCCTAAACCCTAAACCCTAGACTGCGTGCGTTTCGGCGTAGTTGAATGGGACCACGGCTTCCCGCGAACGAGAGCCGACCCTTCTGCCCTGTGCAGGCAGAGCGCAAAGCTCGCGCAGAACATCTGCAGAGGCAGCCGTGCCCCCAAAAACCCAAGGGGGGTTTTCCGAGACATTCTTGGGGTCCTTATCATAAGCCTATTATTTGGGCGTCCTTATTATGGCCCCTATAGTACTTATACTATTCCTGTATGTCCCCTATAATACTCTAGTGAGCCCCCTTCCCCCTCCCCCCCCCCACCCCAAACCCTAAACCCTAAACCCCAAACCCCACACCCGAAACCCTAAACCCTAAACCCTAAGCCCTAAGCCCTAAACCTAAACCCTAAGCCCCCCTAAACCCTAAAAACCCTAAACCCTAAGCCCTAAACCCCCCCCCCCCGCCCTCCCCATGCGTCATCGGAGGCAGCGGCAGCTCCTCGTAGAGAAGCGCAACAAGGCAAGGCAGGGATGGCAGGTCAGGGTTTAGGGTTTAGGGTTTAGGGTGTAGGGTTTAGGATTTAGGATTTAGGGTTTAGGGTTTAGGGTTTAGGGTGTAGGGTTTAGGGTTTGGGGTTTAGGGCTTAGGGTTTAGTGTTTTGGGTTTTGGGTTTTGGGTTTAGGGCTTAGGGTTTTAGGGTTTAGGGTTGAGGGCTCAGGGCTCAGGGCCTAGGGGAAAGTTGACTTGGGGCTTTAGTTACCTACAGTTTAGCAGTACGTACCACTTAATTAGTAGGTATCATCCAGAAAACTTAGTATAAGGTTACCCCAAAGAGTCGCGAATAGCTCATCATCAAACCCCGATATGCTGTAGTATGGATATACCTCTCAGCTCGCTTTCTTTCCGTTGGTGGGTGGTGGTGGTGGTGCGGTGCCCGAGTTACCCCTCTGCCTACCAAACCCTGAGCCCTAACATACAACACGGCAGCGGAGGAACGGCAAAAGCAGCTGGAGGCTTCCAAAGGCAGTGGGGAACCGGCAGGGATTTCTAGGGCCCCGGGGTGTAAGGGTTGAAGGGTTTTCGGGATTCGTTTGGAGTTCTAGAGCCAGACAAGTCAAGGATATTTCCCAGTTCTACATTCCTGATACAATCCTCCGCCGCAACCCTAAGCCCTACATGTAAAGGCAAAGGTACGTATCCTGATGCCTTCTCCAACCATCTTTCCCCAAGCCCCCAAGTTTCGCTAAATCCGTGCCTGCAGAATACCTAAATAACACTCTTCGTTTTTAAAATGTAAACCTTCTTGCAGGAACCTCTCATGTCACCCCTACAAAGGCCCAAAACCCTAAACCCATGCGGAGGCGGAAATGTTCGCGTGGCCAAAGCCGTGGATGCAGTCGAGGGCCGAGAAGGGCTGACAGAGGGCCAAGGCAAAGGGTTTAGGGTTTGGGGAGTTTAGGGAATTTAGGGATCAAGTTGTGCACAGGATTGGTATGTTTTGAGGATCCGGACGGCAATTGTCAACACTCTTGGCCCTGACACATGAGGCACAGTCCATGATCTGTGCCATCGTTGAAGGTGCACTGAACACAGCTACGCAGAGCTTCCGCGCAGTTCCGTAGAACACCAGTTCCGTTCCTTGCAGTGACATTTGAGCACTAAAGACCCTTAACTCCGCCCTTTCCTGACTCATATGCTGTCCTCAAACTGGGAGTTGACGAAAATAGGGGACCCTTAATATAGTCATTCCCATATAGTAAGGCCCCAAATAAGGTACCCCTAATTTCGGAAACCCCCAAATGGGGAACTTGCCACACCTGCCCTGCAAGCTTTGAAAGTGAGGCCACTGCCGGTGGCTCCGCGACGGGAAAGAGCCTCGCTGATGTTTTGGGCAAAATCCTCTGGCTGCTAATGTAGAATGTAAAGGTCGGAATAATTACTAGTAGTATCCCAGTATCCCCTTAGGGTCCCTTGAGAATCATACTGCAAATACCCCCTTTGTTAGGCAGGCCCCATGGGTTTCTAGGGCGCCGGGTCTAAGGTGAAGTTCGGGACCCCTTCGGCCTAAAGCCACAAATCTTGGGGAGGATGTGGGCCTGACTCATGACTGCCCTAAGACTAACATAGCAGTCCTTAATCGGGAGTGCCGTACCCCCTATTCTAAGACTGCGATGGAAGGATGTTGTTCTCGTCGGCAGTTTCTTCTCGGCCATTTTTGGGTGCCGTCGGTAGCTCCCCATGGCATGCTGCAGTAGCACTGCGGCGCGTGCTTTGACACCCTTGGCGCAGTACGCAAAATCCCTCAACGTGCAGCTCGATGGCTTGGAGCTGCACATGGAGTTCCCCATGTACACGGTATCTTTAGGCACCCTGGTTCTGCTGAGTGCCATTTTGAGTGAGTTTTTGGTCTACTGGTGCATCCGCCATGTGGGGAATCTCTATCGTTTCTGTTTTGAACGTCTTTCCCTAAACCCTAAATCCTAAACCCTAAACCCTAGACCCTAAAGTGTCCGTTCTCGCAAATCCAAGGCACCTTACTGGAGATGAGCCACTTAGAGCCTCACGAGGCGCTCAAGGAAAGAGGTCTCTTGGTCGAGTTCCACAGGAAGATGGGAAAGGCAGTTTTTGTTTCACACCAGTGGATTGAAGCTCATCATCCAGACCCGGACTGTACTCAGCTGAGGGTTCTACAGGATGCTTTGAGGACAGTCATCGGGAACTTGCAAAGCATTCCCGTGGATGTTGTGAGCGAGACTCTAAATCATGGCAGGCCCCTGCCGACATCTGAGCTTCTGGCTGAGCCGCTCTTTTTCTGGTACGACTACTTCTCTGCCCCCCAGAAGGAAGAGCGAAGCAAGAGCTATCTGCAGCTAGCCATCAACAGTATACCGGCCTTCGTGAACGCGTGCTCCTTCTTCTTTGCGCTCGTACCGGTCTTGGAGAACTCACGTGGGACCAACGTGATTTCTCCCGGGAGCTGGCATGGCCGCGGGTGGTGTAGATTAGAAAGGACTTGCCGTGAGCTCTCCGAAGATCACGACTGGATCGTTGTGAAAAGCCCTTCAGACCTTGAGCTCATCTCAGGTGCAGTAGCTAAATAGCCTTAACTCGGCTTAAGAATCCCTAAATAGCCTTAACTATAGGGGGTACCTAAAGGGGGTAGTATAGAGGGGGGCAGTAACATGAAGGTGCAGTGGCATCCACTCGGGCTGGGTCTGGGCCAGTGGGCGAAGGTGCTTTCACCGTGCCAGAGGACCGCTTGAAGCTGGGGCCAGTTCTCATGACGGCGCTGAAGCGGAAGTTGAAGAGGCTCCTGGAAACACAGGACTTCCCAGGCTATCGTGCATTCCTCAACCAGCAACGTGCGCTTTTCAGAGGCTTGGAGTGTGATGCCTTTGAACCCGTCCCGGGCTTTGATCAGATCGGCTTTGATCAGATCGATCTGAAATCCCCATGGCGCGCCATGAAGTTCTTCCACCAGAATGGTTTCCGCAACGTCTCGGACACTGACCGCTGTGGGTGGATGCCTCTCCACTATGCTGCGGTGAACGGGGATCCATTACTGGTGAAAGATTTGCTCCTGCTTCGTGCAGATCCAGACCAAGGCACCAAGAAAGTTCATCCGGCCTTTGGCTTTGAAACCGGGATGCTGCCTCTTAGCATCTCTTGCCTGTTCAGGAACACTGAGCTTGTCCAGCTTCTCATATCCACCAAAGCTAGCGTGGCCAGCAACGTTGTAATTCACGGACCTCTACATTGCGCAGCGGCTCGGAGCACCAGAGAATCCATCCGGATTCTCTTGGAGGCTCGGTGCAGCCCGCTGGAACAAAATTCCTTTGGTGGGACGATCCTCCAAATGGCTGCTTATTACGGATCGTCTGAGGCCATCGATGAGCTCCCACGACATGTGAATACTGCCCTGAATGCTTCCGAAGCTCTTCACAGTGCCGCCCTGGGCGGGGCGGGCGCCGAGGTGGTCCATCGGCTAGTTGAGATGAGAGCAGATGTGAACATTCAGACGGACGAGCACTTTCGGCGCAAGCCACTCATGCGAGCCGTGTACACATTGCTGACCCTACAACACCGCTTTTACAAGGTCACGCCTTTCTCCAGGATCATGTATCATGCGGAAGGAGCAACCCCCTTGATGGTGGCTATACTCGCCTGCAACCATGAATGCGCTGCAGCTCTGATAGCCGCAGGAGCACAGGTCAATCTGCGGAATGCGCGAGGATGCGCCGCGGCAGATTTCATCATCGGGCATTCGTTGCCAGATTTCCTCCGGGAGGCGTTTGAAGGAAAAGTGGAGGCATGCCACAGGGTGTCACTGCTGGCACGTGGCTGGGTGGAGCTGACGTTGTAAATAGGTGACGATTCGGGCGAGATGCCAGAGCGTCCGTTTTAAAAGGTTTCACTGTGTTTTGCTAGGTTTTGCTCGTGGGAAGAGTTGGCGGTGCGATGCCTTCTGCATCGTGTTACCACTCATGTACTTAGTGTCGCTCAGTGGTAGCACTTCGTTGGCACTTTACCCATGTGGGACACGAACCATGTTTGGGTTTACCACGCTTGCAACTTTCACCAGGTCTCACCGAGTGTGAAAAAAGTGTCTAGCGCCAGTGACTGGAATGTGGGTGAATTGAAGGGCTGTAGACGGGCTTCTCATGTGGGGATTTCTGGAAAAAAAGGGGTACCTGATTGGTGTCCTAAACAAGGGAATTCTACTACATGGCCGTCCATTCTAGGGCCCCCTTTTGTCGTAAACCCCCATGTGTAGGGCTGCCAGCCGACTGGCAGTTGCTGGGTAGATGTGAGAGGAGACTATGGATGCCCTCATGCACCTTCCCAGAAGTAGGAGGATGTTGCCATACGGTGAGCTATGTGGAGATCGCGTCCCAAGCCTGGCCCAGAGGTTTAGGGTGACCTCTCCATGGTTTAGGGTGTAGAGTTTAGGTTTTAGGGGCGGTGTCGAGGGAAGCTTTTGTTGTAGCCGGAAAGAGACACAGCTAGCCTTGCCCAGTAGGTCTTGCAGGCAGCAGTGTAGCACACTTGTGTGCGTAGGGACAAACTGAGCGTCGTCCGCCGAAGCCGACGATTCGCTCAAACGCGCCGCTTTCGATTTTAGCTCTCCTTCCGTGATCCCGACGCCATGTCCGGCTTCACCGTCGATGAGCTGATCACCGCCCTCGTCCTGGCGACCTCGACGCCGGATGCCGCCCTTACCCTCGTCGCGGCGATCCCTATATGCCGGTGAGGGAGAGGATGGTTGCGGCGCACGCCACGCTTTTGGCGCACGACCGCTTCGGCGATATCCTCCCGCCGAACCTGCCGTTCACGTCGCTCGCCCGCGACACGGCGGAGGTGGTCGACCATCCTGGGGCGGCATCCGCGTCCAAGCGGCGCAGAGCGGATCCGGCGAGGACTCCTTCGGCTCCGGCCCGATCATCGACGACCCGGAGGAGACGGAGGCGGCGCCGCCGGCGGACCAGGGCTACCTGAACCACCCGGACATCCCGACGTCGTCGCCGAGGTGAACTTGGAGTGTGGACCGCCGCTGTCGTCTGGACCGCCGGAGGCTCCCCCTCGGGCCCAACCCGGCCTCTCCCTCGGCGGCGGCCTCCCTGAGCCAATGCCGGAGGATCGCGTTGACGACGTGGAGGCCCGGCGTAACCGCCACCCCATCGAGGAGGAGAACGAGGGGCCCGCCCACAGCGCCGAGCCGTCGACGGTGATCCCGGCGGCTACCAAGGCCCGGCCTGTGCCCGTCAAGGCGGCGCCGAAGAGCCCCTTCCCGCCGGTCGACCCGGCGCCGAAGGCCAAGCTCATTACCAAGGCCCCCCCGGTGGAGGTCCCTCGTCGTCGAGGTCCACGCAGTTGAGTCGACAGCCGGTGTGGCATGCGGCGGGCTTCCCATCTGAGGCCGAGGCTCGGGTCGCGGCGTCCAGTACCTTCACCGACGGCGCCGAGCTGGGCCGGCGCTTGTGGGCCGTCGACGACCCGATTTATGAGGCCTACGGCCCGCCTCTTCCTCGACGCCGGCTGCAGCCGCCGACAGGCCGAAGGCCCCGCCGCCCCGCCTGCCTGCTGACATCGACGCCGGCGAGCGCCTCCGCCGTATCGAGCGGCTTGAGTTTCAGGCCCTCGAAGAGGCGCGTGCCAATGCAGCGGCGCAGGCGAGGATTGAGGCGGACCTGTCGGCGGATGGGCGCTACTCGGCGTACAAACGCCGTATGGAGCTCCGGGGGCGACGACGGAGCACTCCGCCCCGGCGGGATCGGCGTTGGACCAGCTCGTCGTCCCGTCCCTCCGCGCCGTCGCCGAGAGGGAGCGGGACAGCCGGCTCCAGCCCATGCCGGCGTCCGACGCCGCATCCTACTGGGTGATCGCCGCCCTCCCGCCCGGCGTCAGGGGAGGGAGGATTTCGGCGGCGCACACGGAGCGGCGGCGCCACATCTGTGGCTGGTGCGCCTGCCCGTGTCCGACGCGGCGGGAGTGCCACGGCGATGGCCGGTGCTTGCGCCCCATCGTGCTCGGCGTGGACAATCGCCACAACGCCCACGAGTGCGACGATTGCCACCGGCGCTCGCACCACACGGCCCGGCGAGCCCTCCTAGCGGCCATTGACGAGCCGCCGCCAGCGCCGTGAAGACGGTCCTCGCCTCCGTCGACTACCCCGACGCCGCGCCCGACGAGGTCCTCGACGGCGACTTCATTTTGGCACGCAGGGTAGTTCGGCGTTTTTCCCGGCAAAGCCCGGCAGAGACCCGCCCCCGGCGAAGACCGGTACCGGCGGCATCTTCCTTGGAAAAACGTCGTCTGTCCTCCGGCGCTTGTTTGCTGCTTGTTGCCCCGACCCCTCCTCCCCCTTCGCCCCGTCGTTTCGACTCCTTTTTCTTTTTCCTTTGGTTCAAGCCTCCTCGCGGAGTCTTCCCGGTCGCCCTTCGCGGGGCTCGGGCATCATGCAGGCGCCGGCTCCCGGCACATTCGGCGAACTGGTGCAGCTGGCCTCCGACGCTGGGTTGAGCCAATTCCTGCCCACGATCGGGCATTACCAGCGTGCATGAGTTACCCGCCGCGGCGCCCCGCCTGCTAGCGGAGGGCGTCCCGGCTGAGGCGCTGTGGAGATCCTGGCGACGCTTCCCAGGAAGGCCAATGCTGCCACGCCGACACCGACGTCTCTCGTGGTGCCGACGAGATCCGACGTACCGGTGAGACGGCGAGAGGCGTCCGCCTCACTTCAGGCGGCGCTGACCGCGGCGGAGCCCGCCAACAGGAAGAGAGCCTTGAAGGCCCTCGACGCAGACATCCTCGCGTCCACCAGGGGACCGATTGAGTCCCGGATCAGGACCTGGCGGCGAGGCATGGGGTTTGGAACCATGGCCCGTCGACGGCGAGGTCATTCGGGCCGTGGCCGCCTCTCTCAAGGCTGGGGCGTACAGATCCGCCCAGCTTTACTTCGACGCGGCGACGGTCTCGCCGATCCTGATCAGGATGATGCGGCGCTGCTCTCGCTCCATCACTAGGGGACTACCGGCAGCGAACCTCAAAGAGGCCTTCCCGCTGCAGGCCCTTGCGACGGCCATCCCGACGCGGGTCCCGTCTCCTTTCGTCTTCCACTCGGCGGAGCACTTCCTCGACGTGCTCATCCTGGCCACGTGGTTCATGTTGAGGTCTCCCTCATGCTACCGCTGCATAAGACGGCCACCGGCGGAGAACGCCTTCTGACCCGGCGATCCCTGAGATGCGTCTGCGTGGCGGAGGTGCACCCACTCTGCCCTGTGCACGCAGCTCGGCGCCACCTGGCCAGGCTTCGGCTGCGCGGGGTCGTCAACCCGGACGATCCTTTGGTGCCGGGTCCTACCGGCGGCGGGTTCTCCAAGCACTCCTTCGTCGATGCGGCTGTCGCCTGCTTGTCTACGTGGACCCGTTCGGCCGCCGCAGGCTCCGCTTCCAGGGCCATCTGGCACGGGTGGCGGGAGCGTCCTTCCTCGCGGCGAGAGGGATCCCTCTGCCGGTGGTCCAGCTGCTAGGCCGCTGGTCGTCCTGGGCCATCCTCCCATATACCCAGGTCGGCCCCACTGGCACTGGCCCCGTCCGCGCCGGCAAGCCCTGGTGGGGAATCAGGGCACGCCCGCGGCGCCGCTAGTCGACCTCACCACCGATGAGCCGGTCGGACCGCAGCTGCCGTCTCCGCCGCCCTCGGCTCCGTCCAGTCGACGTGGACGACCTGCTGCCCGGCGTGGCCTTTGTCCCGAAGCCTGACTTCCACAGGGCTGTCGCCGACGAGCAGGTGTCGTCCGACGACTCTCCCACGACGGCCCCCTCAACGCTCAGCTCCGCCACCGACGTGATCTCTGAGACCACATCCAGGACGCCGCCTCCGACACGTCGATCTGAGCTGTGGTGGGCCTGGGCCGCCGGCGCGACGGCCGACGATCTCTTCCGGACTCAATGTCGGCCTGCCTCGGTCGTCCCATCCCGACCGCCGCCGCCGACGCAGCGCCCTGGTCTGGGGGGGCCTTCGGCGCCGGTGCCGCAGCCGCTGCCGATGCAGCTCGGCGCGGCGACGTCGCCTGGTGGGCCTCCACCGCAGAAGGCTCCAGCACTCCGACACCCACGCCGCCGTCGGCGACGGACGTGTGGTCGAGACCGTGCGGCTTTTTCCTTCCGCGCCGCGGCGAGCCACAGACCCAACCCTTCGTCCCGTGGGAGCGGGTCAACATGTGGCACCAGCGCCAGCTGCTGACCGCCGCCGCCCACCTGGCATGCAGCGGCGAGTCTCCTTCCGCCGCATCATCGGGCGTGGATCGGGACCAGGGCCATCGTCGAAGTGGTCGGGAGGCCCGCACCTCTCCCCCCCCTTGGGGTCCTCACGGCGGTCATGTCGCGACGGTCTGCAGCCTTTTCGCTTGTGTAGCGCCCCCCCCCCCCCTCAAGCCCGCCTACCTTCCCGGCGAACATGGCGATCGCCGCGGCAGCATCGGCGATGGTCGACTTCAACGACCTCGCGGCGCAGGCTGGCGCGGCACCGCCGGTTGTGGCCTACCTCCGTGCTCGCGGCGTCGACCGGACCTCGACGCTGGCCCTCATCGCCCTCGACGTCGAGGCCCTCCAGAAGTCCATCATCCAGGACTACGTCGACGGCATCGACATAGCCGGGGTCACCCACAAGGCCGACCCGATCCACGCCGACGTCGCCCGGGCGATCATCATCCACATGTGGTCCGAGGCTCGTCGTCAGTGGACCATACACACGGCGATTCCGGCGCCGCCAGCTGCGGCAGCGCAGCCACCCGCACAGGCGTCGGCGTCCCAGGCGCCCCACAATGCCAGGGTCGACGAGAAACCGCCGAAAACTTTCTCCGCCTGGCAGACGCAGGTGGAGAGCTACAACGCTCGCCTGCTCGACGGCGAACGCCGTCGCTTCCCCACTCAGGCGCTCCTCGGCGCCGAAGAGGTCTTGGCGCGGATGTGGCATGAGCACACCGTGACCAAGTCCTATACGCCGGTCAGTCTCTCCGAGATTTTGGCCCGGCGTACTTACCAGGCCTCCGGCGAGATCAACCCCTACGCCATCCGGCGTGCTGCCTCGGCGACTGAGGAGAAGGACTGGGTCCCCAGGACGCTCCTCGCCGTCATCGACGGAGCCGACTCGGTCAGTGGGCTTGGACCCTGGCCTGATCGGGCATTGCGCGATCGACACATTCGTCGACTGCCATGGTTCGTCGCCAAGGCTCGGTCTCGCCCGGGCATGATGGAGCAGGTCGTCGATTTCTGGTCGGCGATCGGGTGGACCCTGGCCATGGATCTCCGCCTCGGCAAGTCGTTCGCCGAAGCGACGAAGGAGATCATGGAGAACCACGCCCTCTTCTACGACGCCATGGCCAAACCGCCGAAGGCTCCGCCGAAGACTGGAAAATCCGAACCGTGGCCCTGCCCGACGTGGTCTGCATGAACCACCTCGTGGAGCCGCCGGCGCAGGACGTCTTCGTGGCGGCGTCCTTCCCCATTCTACAGTTTGACGAGAACGGGGAGGAAAAGCTCCGCCGGCGAGGACTGGCCACAACAGCACAGTCAGGGCCAGGGACGTCCCGACGCACCACTTCATCGATGACTTCGTCGACATGGCGAGGTGCCTGGTGGAGACCGGCGGTGACGCCCGCGTCTTCGGCCACGACCTGTGGTCGGCGTACCGCCAGTGGGCCGTGAAACATCCGGCCCACTCGGGCACGTTCCTGGCCACCGACCACGGCGTGACCCTTTGGTTTCACCTGGCCATGTGCTTCGGCGCCGCAGCCTCGGTCTGGAACTTCAACCGCGCCGGCGACGCCCTTCAGGCCTTGCTCCGGGCGCTCCTCCTCGTCTTCGGCGGCCACTACGTCGACGACTTCAACGCCCTCGAATTCGCCGAGACGGCGTCGGCCTTCGAAGCTTTCGCCGTGCTGTTCGACCTCCTCGGCCTTCGCACGAAGGCATCCAAGGCGCAGGCGCCGGAGGTGGCGCGCGTCGTTCAGGGAGTCCACCTTCGGGTCACCGACGAGGGGATCGAACTGTCCCCGACGGAGAGGCGCCGAGCCAAGATCCTGGCGATCATCGATCAGACGCTCGCCGAGAATACGCTGACGCCCGCCGTCGCCCACAGGCTGGCGGGTCGCCTTTCTCACCCAGGCGATCTTCGGCGCGCTCGGCAAGGCAGCCATCAAGCCGATCTACGCCAGGGCAGTCGACGTCGCCCGCACATCCGACGACCACCTCTCAGTGGGACTGGCGGCGGCCCTGCGGGCGCTGCGGGGCATGCTCAAACAGGTCCGCCCCAGATTCGTCCCCTTCGCGCCGGCGGAAAAGAACATGGCGGTGCTCTACGCCGACGCATTTTTCCAGGAGGGCGACGTGATCCACAAGGCGGGCCACGTCCCGCCGGCGGCGAAGGCGGCGCCACGCGACAGGTGGCACAACGGCTGGGGGTTTGTCCTCCGGATCGGGGCGGCGACGTACTACAGCCGAGGACGGATACCCGACACATTCCTCCGTCAGGCGGGCGTTCATCTACGTCCTCGAGATCGTCGCGCAGCTCCTCCCCCTGCTGGCCTTCGGCGACCGCCTGCCGCAGTACTGGTTGGCGTACATCGACAACGTCGCCGGCCAGTGCGCCCTGCTCAAGGGCTATGGGAAGGATCCGGCGGTCAACGGCCTTCTCTCGGCGTTTTGGGCCACGGCGGCGAGGTACAACTGGTACCCCGACTTCCGCCGTGTCCCCTCCAAGGCCGACATATCCGACGCCGTCTCGCGCGACGACTTGTCGCAGGCGACGGAGTTGGGCTGGACCTGGACTGACCTTCCCGTCGACGCCATCCTCGCCGTCCTCTTCCAAGCGGCCGGCGACATCGACTACGCCACGGACGCCGCTGGCGACGACCTTGTGAGGGTTGCTAAGGATTTTTGGCCGAGTGCCGGCGCATGATGGGGGCAGGGGGCGCCGGGCGGGTGCAGAATGCGCCCCGGCGCCGGCCTCGACACTTCGGCGGACTGGAATACTCGAGCGCCTTCTGCGCTTCGTCGCAAAACGACTGTCGTCTCCAGTCTGCCAGTTTTGGTTAGTATGTAAGCGGCGTTTGTCGTGTAGCACACTTGTGTGCGTAGGGACAAACTGAGCGTCGTCCGCCGAAGCCGACGATTCGCTCAAACGCGCCGCTTTCGATTTTCCCACCCACTACCGACCCAGAGTGCCAGCCGCCAGTCGACGGCCGGGCGGGTGCAGAATGCGCCCCGGCGCCGGCCTCGACACTTCGGCGGACTGGAATACTCGAGCGCCTTCTGCGCTTCGTCGCAAAACGACTGTCGTCTCCAGTCTGCCAGTTTTGGTTGGTATGTAAGCGGCGTTTGTCTCGACGAACATGTCAAAGCCCAAATCAGCCAAGTGAGGTTCGTAAATGTTGATTGGGATGTTCCCCCTTATGCAAACCGTCCTCAATAGGGATTCTAATGGGGGAGGTACCTATCAAGAATATTGAACAACAGATAACAAAAGTATGTTTGTCCTAGGTATGCAAGGGGCTGTAGGGTGATTGATCCAAGAACAGTTTTCGGGGCAGCCTCAGGTGCCTATAACAGCAAAAGCCTAAACCCTAAACCCTAAACCCTAAACCCTAAACCCT
This sequence comes from Symbiodinium natans, assembly GCA_905221605.1. Lineage (NCBI taxonomy): Eukaryota > Dinophyceae > Suessiales > Symbiodiniaceae > Symbiodinium > Symbiodinium natans. The sequence goes on from CAJNDS010002228.1 coordinate 152,157, forward strand.
AAACCCTAAACCCTAAACCCTAAACCCTAAACCCTAAACCCTAAACCCTAAAGCCTATCGAACAGCAAACTTGGGCCCAAAAATCCTCAAGTCTCAACTGAGGAACCTGGTGGCCGAGCTTACGGCGCCCTCCGCCGGCGGTGAAGCCGTGGCAGAGACGGCCCCTTCCCAGGGACTTTTTGGGTTGAGGGTTCAGGTTTAGGGTTTAGGGTTTAGGGTTTAGGGTTTAGGGTTTAGGGTTGAGGGGTTTAGGGTTGAGGGGTTTAGGGGGTTTGAGAGGGCTTCTTGAGAGGGCTTCTAAGGGCGTGACTTCTGCATGAGGGTGCTACACTCACCGGTTCCCCATGACCGGAGTGGATTTGCTTGAGTGCGCCCGAATTTAGGAGACCTCATATCATCCCAAAACTGGTCCCCCAAAGCCCCAAGACCCAAAATGCCGAACCGAAACGCTGGAAAGCTGCACCAAAACCCATCAAACCCTAAACCCTAAACCCTAAACCCTAAACCCTAAACCCTAAACCCTAAACCCTAAACCCTAAACCCTAAACCCTAAACCCTAAACCCTAAACCCAAAAGAAGCCCGCAAAGCGAGGCCAACGCTGCCGCGCAGATGCGCCAGGCGCTGGCCGCGCAGCTGAAGCAAAGCCTGAGGCGGCCTTTGCTGGCTATCCTCCTTGGGTTTTCAGATTTTTTTTTTTTTTTTGGGGGGGGGGTTTTAGGGTTAGGGTTGTTAGGGGGGTTTTGGGGTTTACGGGTTTCCGGGTTTTGGGGGTTTACTGGCGTTTTGAAGGCTTTGGGGGGGTTTTGTTTTGAGGGGGTGTTTTGAGGGGTTTTAGGGCTGCAAGAGACCCTGAGGGATCCTTGGCCCAGGGGTTCGGCTGTAGGGCTTGGGGGTTTAGGGGTTTTAGGGGTTTTAGGGGTTTGGGGTTTAGGTTTTGGGGTTTAGGGTTTGGAGTTTAGGGTCTCTTAGGGTTTGGAGTGGGGTTGTTCAGAAACTTTTCATTGCTAAGCCAGACAAGCCGTACTTGGAGATTTGGGTCTCTTCGGGACCTGTACAGGTCCATCACCCAAACCCCAGGGCCCGGCCTGGGACCACCTTGAAACCTCTTCTGGGACCCTTTCTGCGACTCTTCTGGGACCCTCAGTGGGACCCTGAACTACTCCAAACCTGACTGAGGCCTGGGCCCCTTGAAGCCCCCTGCCTTAGGACCCTCAACCGTGGAAGGAGGAAGTATTTTGGAAGCAGGCACTAAAACCCTGAACCCTAAACCCGAAACCCTAAACCCCAAACCCTAAACCCCAAACCCCAAACCCTAAACCCCAAATTGATTAGGTTAAACTCGTTTTGGTCGCCTGGGACGGAGTGTTGTGGCACAGCCGGGCCACGGCTGCGCTTCACCACTGCCCTAAACCCTAAACCCTAAACCCTAAACCCTAAACCCTAAACCCTAAACCCTAAACCCTAAACCCTAAACCCTAAACCCTAAACCCTAAACCCTAAACCCTAAACCCTAAACCCTAAACCCTAAACTGAAGACCGGCCCCCTTTCCAGCGATAGGGGCCGGTCGTTAGCAGGCCACCGGCAGGGGCCTGCGGACCCGTAGGCGAAGGCCGAAAGGCGAGCCGTAGGGTCCTGGACCTCAGGTCCACGCGGCGCTCGAATAGGCCGCTTCTGTCAGCCTATATAATGATAGCCCTAAACCCTGCACAAACGACCGGGCAGGCTTGAAAACCGCCCCCTAGACGAGGACTTGAAATTAAGGCCCGGAATGAGAGGTTTGCTTCTCCCGAGGGAACCCAAAATTAGGGCCCGGAGGCTTAAATTAAGGGTTTGGGAACCTAAAATTAAGGCCCGGAGGCTTAAATTAAGGGTTTGGGAACCTAGAATTAAGGCCCGGCGGCTTAAATTACGGGCTTGGGAACCTAAAATTAAGGCCCGGAGGCTTAAATTAAGGCTTTGGCCCTACCTTCAAGGACGGAGGCTTAAATTAAGGGTTTGGGCACCGAAAATTAAGGCTTGGCAGCCTAAATTAAAGGTTTGGGAACCTAAAATTTAGGCCCGGAGGCTTAAATTAAGGGTTTGGGAACCTAAAATTAAGGCCTGGAGGCTTAAATTAAGGGTTTGGGATTAAGGGTTTGGGGAACCTAGAATTAAAGCTCGGAGGCTTAAATTCCGGGCTTGGGAATCTAAAATTAAGGCCCGGAGGCTTAAGTTAAGGGTTTTGGAACCTAAAATGAAGGGTCGGAGGCTTAACTTAAGGGTTTGGGACTACGTTTAAGGCCCGGAGGCTTAAATAAAAGGCTTGGGAACCTGACAAAATTAGGCCTGGAGGCCTAAAATAACGGGTTTGGGAACTTAAAATTAAGGCCCGGAGGCTTAAATTAAGGGTTTGGGAACTTAAAATTAAGGCCCGGAGGCTTAAATTAAGGGTTTGGGAATTCAAAATTCAGGCCCGGAAGCTTAAATTAAGGGTCTGGGAACTTAAAATTAAGGCCCGGAGGCTTAAATTAAGGGGGTTTGGGAATTTAAAATTAAGGCCCGGAGGCTTCAAATAGGGTTTGGGAACCTAAATCAAGGGTCGGAAGTTTGGGAACCCACGTTTAAGGCCCGGAGGCTTAAATTAAGGGTTTGGGAACCTAAAATTACGGCCCGGTGGCTTGAATCACGGGTTGGGGAACCTCAAATTAAGGCCCGGAGGCTTAAATTAAGGGTTTGGGACTTTAGGGAGGGCCAGTTTGCTCATCCCGGTGACAAAGAAGGAGGACTTCCTGATTAAACTTAGGGTTTGGGACTTGAAAAATATATGCCCGGCGGCTTAGGTTAAGGGTTTGAACATGCTTTGAAAGTTTGCTAAGACCACGGAGTGGAATCGAGTCGAGCCTGCTGCTTTTGCCGTCGCCAATCCTGAAAGGGCTTGAGGGTGTCGAGGGACCACGGAGTGGAATCGAGTCGAGCCTGCCACTTTTGCCGCAGCCAATCCTGAGAGGGCTCGAAAAGTCTTCGAGGGACCACGGAGTGGAATCGAGCTCTTGCTGGAGCCAAATATCTTCTCATGATTTCATTTCTTGTCACGGCTGCTAAGAGACTGCTTCTGCTCCACCAAACCATATATATCCCCCCTTGATAGGGGGGTAGGGGGGTAGACAACCCTAAACCCGTCCAAGGTTTGTATTTTGGGTGAGGGGGGGCATTGCAGCTCATGCGCCGACCCCCAACCACTTCATGGAGGGGGTCGAAGCGCACTCGCAGCGAAAACCCTAAACCCTAAACCCTAAACCCTAAACCCTAAACCCTAAACCCTAAACCCTAAACCCTAAACCCTCAGTGCTAGGGATGCCGCACAAGAATGTCTTAGGTTGCGGGGGCTCCCTCAGTCTGCGTTCTATTTTTGCATTTATTTGTTTACTTATTTGGGGGTGGGGGGTGGTTAGGGTTTAGGGTTCAGGGTTTAGGGTTCGGGTTTGGGGTTTGGGGTTGCCATTTTGGCTCAAGCGTTTCATCTGGGGCTGTGGTCTCAGGGCCATTCTGGTGCGTCGTGGCACGCTGTTCAAGACCTGGTCAGGGTCATGCGTCGCGCGGCGATCAGTGTTGTTTTGATGACCTCCGTCTCTGTACGGGCGCTAGATGAATCTGCGGCTGAGCCATTGGCTTACAGATTGGAAGGACTTCAAGATCAAGACCTTGTGTTTTACGACTCTGATTTCCGGATGAGGTCCATTGGGAGTCTTTTCCGAACGCGGTGTGTGGTTTCTTCTGGAGTAAGTTCTGGTTCTCCTGGAGCTCTTTTTCCGCCGTCTATTGCGTCTCAAGACTTTGTTCCTGAGCTTCAGCCGCTGAGGACCGCTGATTTTGCTGTGTCTTCGGGAGCGACGCTGACCCTCAGGGACGGTACCCTCCATGCTTCTTCATCTGCAACGCCTTTGACATGTCGTCAGTTGGTTGGGTACGAGGTTGATGGTGAACTACTTTCCGGACATGTAGGAGCGCCAGACGCTACAGTTACGGCTACAGCTGAAGAATGCCCTGCACATACTCTATCCTACAAGGCCTACTCGGGAACTTTGTCCGGTTTGATCCAGATCAACAACCCGCTTCGCTTTGATGCGAACAGTGATTGCCGCATTACTCGGGACGAGTTTGCGGCTACATTACTGTCTGTGAACAAGGAGGTAGGGTCACTCGAGGGTGTTCTGTGGGCCATGCTTTCAGGATCACGGGACTACAGCATTGACCAGTTGAGGACAGGGTTTGATGGAGTACTCTCAATCCAGAAAGCTACGGCTGCAGGTTCGGGCCAGCAATGCAACGATGATGGATCTCCTGCAACGCCTGGCGCAGCAGTGCACAATGATCCCGCTGGGGTTTACAAGCCCGACGTTCGCACGAAATCTACGGCCCCCTTTTCTTTGGAGGTACAGGGCTCCGTATGTAATTTGTGGTTTGGCATGGTGACCCCCAGAAAGACAGCTGCATCGGGATTTGAGTTTCACTCTCTTGTCAGGGTGAGAGGAATGAAAGCAATTTTCGGAGTGGCAAAAGCCCCGATCACGATCAAGGCGTCTTCGGATCCTGTCGCTGACCTTGTTGGTGGAGGAGACGGCACGTACGTGACAGGAACTGACACCATCACTCAGTTGTCTGAGATTCGCTGTGCTGCCGTCCGGGAGCTTCCCTCTCATCATCCACAAGCGACAAGTGGTGTTCTTCAGAGAGGGCCCGAAATTGGCGGATCTCGGTGCAAAGCTGGATCTCAGGAGACTTTTCTCCAGATCCCTGCTTCATGGCAATTGGAGGACTCTTTTTCACCGACTTTTCAGTTGTTTACGGCAGCTGCAGACAGAGATCGCTCTGTTCCTGCGACGAAGCTGTTTACGCGCAACACCTTGGAAAGACAGCTTCGGATCTACTCCGTGCAGCTACCGGGTTTTACTTTCGAGCGAGATGAAAGTGAGACCGATGCGTGTTTGGTGTTCCTCTTCGAGGTGGGCTGCACGATGCAGTGTTTCTCACATTGCCTGCATGTACTGGAGAACCTTCAGGCAGACGTTGACTCTCCCCCGATCGAGTATTTTGGAGACTTGTTCGAGCTTGGGAATTTCTCAGCCAAGTATGTCACTGTGGCGACACGAGAGCAGAAACCAGAGCGTTTGAACCGGAAAGCATGCCAAGAAGCGACCACTTATGCAGAGGCTTTGGATGTTGGGGCGAGCTGCTTGGAGACAAAAACTTTGGCCATGAAGTGGGATCCGCTTTTCAGCGCAATTGGCATTGGATCTCTGGAAGTTTATGAGCTGAATCTGGATGAGATCCAAGGAATGTCGATGAGTCGCTGGGTCCGGAAAGTTGCTCAACCGTTTTTGCTTTACGTCAGCAGTAGGAGTGGTCTCTGCCTTTCGTCCTCGATTGGTTACTTTTATTGCTGTCACTGTTGTACTTAGTTAAGACGGCCCTTGGAGCAGGTTCAGACGTGTGTCATTTCAGGACAGACTCCTCTGCGCTGCCCCCGGGACATAGGGCAGCTTCACAGGTCGGCCAGCCTGTATGGGGGTCCATTCGTCACAAAGGTTGTTTCCTGGCTGCGCAGCACTTTGGAAGACGGAGCAGTTTGCGTCTGGGTCTCCTGGCTCCAGCTGCTTGTGGACTTTGTTCGACACACTGGCTTCAAGCCGCCGCTTCTTGTCAGAGGCCATTGGCAAGATCATCACCGCGGTCCGGCAGGAGGCCTCTACGCTTGGAGCATGGTTCGCGAGGCAAGTTCGTTTTATTTTGAGGGAAGCTGGAGGCGCTCTCCAGTGTACGGAAGCTAGGCCTTTCAGCTCAACTTTGCTGGGAAGGATGACAGTGGTCTGGGCCCCCTTTCCGAAGGGCCGACTGGATGATGTGGACACCTGGCTTCTCCAATGTCTTGGGGCCCCCTGTTTTAAGAGCAGGGCGTGGCGCCAACTTCAGCCTCCACCTGTGAGGCGGGACACAGCTTGAGCAACATGCAGAAAGGGGGGCTCGTCCGCGACTGCCGTCGAGTCCCCAGACCGCAAACTGGCAAACTGGGTTTAGGGTTTAGGGTTACTACGTCGTGCGGTTTGTAGGGGCCAACCTCCAGCACCCTGGCACCCGGACCATGGGGTTAGGGTTCATGTGTCAGGACGCCAGTGTGATGGTGGCCTCCGATGATTGGCGGCACTAGCTTTCTGCAGCGACAGAAAGAAGCGATCATTGAGCCCCTCAAGCCCTCCACCCTTAAAACGGCCAGAAAAAAGCAGCACCACTAGAGAAAAACCCAAACCGCAAACAAAGAAAGCAAGAAGCCTGGCGGCCTGGCCCCGACTTGATCCGCGGGCTTGGTGACCTCGAGGGGTAGCGCACAGGATGAGAGCTCAGCCCCCCTGAACCCCGAGCCACAAGTCTTCCATAGCTGTATCCTCAACCCCCTGAACCCCCAATGATGGCGTAATCTTCTTGACACTTCTTTTTCTTCCAGGGTTTAGGGTTTAGGGTTTAGGATTAGGGTTTAGGGGTTAGGGTTTAGGGTTAAGGGCTTAGGGTAGCTCAGAGTCTCATCTGCGGATGGCATGTTGAGCTCAAGCAGGAAACCTCAGCGGCGTCCCCTCAACCCCTCAAAACCCCTCAAAACCCCTCAAAACCCCTCAAAACCCTCAAAACCCCTCAAAACCCCTCAAAACCCCTCAAAACCCCTCAAAACCCTCAAAACCCCTCAAAACCCCTCAAAACCCCTCAAAACCCCTCAAAACCCCCTCAAAACCCCTCAAAACCCCTCAACCCCTCAACCCCTTAACCCCTCAACCCCTCAGCCCCTCAACCATAAAACCACTCAAGCCCTCAACCCCTCAACCCCTCAACCCCTCAACCCCTCAACCCCTCAACCCCTCAACCCCTCAACCCCTCAACCCTAAACCCTAAACCCTACACCCTAAACCCTCGGATCGGCGAGAGGCTGTCCCGGCTCCAGGGTGATGTCATGAACCAACGAGGATCTTTTGAGCCACAACTCACAAACCTCTCATAGTTTTGGACTTTTTTTTTAAAGGGCTTTAAGGAGTTTAGGGCTTTAAGGGTTCTCATGTTTTTTTGGGGGTTTTTTTGGGCTTTTATGGAGTTTAGGGTTTTATGGGTTTTGTACAACTGTGAAACGCCGTTAGACAATGTATATGGCTATAGATTGAAGCAAGAGCGGGCGAAGCCCCGTGAGGCCACAGTATGAGCTTGCTTGCAGCTTCCAGCGCTAGCTGCTGAAATCCTTCACGGAAGGAACTTGATGCAGCCATTGCGCCCAGGAGTCGTGTGCGAGCCTCACTGCTTACGCTTCGGGTCTTCCAAGTCGGCAGAGCTGCGCACGTTGGTATTTAAGCGGTTCCTGGCTTGTTTCCCCAATCCCGGACATTGTAGAGTGTGTCCTGTAGGCAATTTGACTTTGAACCTTGATCCGTTTCGGAGGCACCTGTGCAGCTCCCTGGCACAGAAGAGTCCTTGTAGCAGTAGTCATGCAGAGCATATCTGAACAACCACAGTCTGCCCTACAGGACCCATAAATCCCATGGCCACTACGCCTACGCGCTACTCAATGGTGCAGGAAACAACTCCTCATGTATTCCGCAAACCCCCCCTCCCTGACCGACTGGCCCCTGCAGCCCTCTATACATCCTCTGCCGTCCTGAGCCCTAGAGCACGGGAAGCCTGAAAGCTTGCGCAGGCCAGCGAAGACAGGACCGAGCTACCTTCTTGCGGCTGTTATTTGGGTCAAGCTTCAAGTTCAGGGAAGTCTGTTCATCTCGGTTCCTGAGTTATCTGACATCTGCGGCTTATCTTTCCAGGCACCAACGAAGCGTGCCAAAGGTCGCAATTCCTTTGCTGCTTGCCGTCAGCGCCTTGCGGAGGCGCGCCGCCCTCTTCGCCCAGCGACCTCATCAGCTTCCTGGAACAGGCTCAGGGCGTCTACACGATATACCGTGTTTTGATCCAGAGAGCTCATCCTAAAGCCCCATCAAGGGGACCTTAGGGGTAATGAGCCCCCACTTAGGCATCTAGGGACTCTACAGGGTACATAGAAGGGTTATATCCCCTACTTAGGCATGTAGGGGCTCTATAAGGTACAAATAAGGGTTACATAGAGGAATCAGACCAAGGGCATATGAGGACTAGAAAAGGTATATATATATATATATAAAAGGGTTATATATATAAGGGTTATACATATATATATATATAAGGGTTATATATATATATATATACATATGAGGGTTATATAGGGGAATCAGATCAAGGGTCCCTTCTAGGGGTCCCTCCTTCTCTTCCTTAACCCCATAAGTGGTGACCAGGCGGTCCAAGCCGGCGCTCCGCCGCAGGCAGAGAGGGATCCGCAAAAGTTTAGGGCAAAAGGTTTAGGGTTTAGGGTTTAGGGTTTAGGGTAAACGCTCCTCTGCAAGCTTTTGTTGGGGCCGAGGGCTCCTAAGGTTCAGTCGGGTATTTCCCAAAGTAGGGGGGTACCTCTTTGTTTCCCCAAGTGGAGCAAAAGCCCCTTACAGGGACCCCCAAAAAGGGTACTCCCTATTGTTGTAAATCGTCCTCTGAAAATTCTTAGGGAGTTTGCAGAGCTGGAGCTCTCGACCCAGCCCTACCAACACAGACATTCCGATCGCATTTGGGAGAACTTGAACGTCCTGAACCCCAAGCATCGCTCCATAAAAGCAGAAAGAACCCTAGGACCCTAAAACAACCCGAAAACAAACCCCAAACCCTAAACCCTAAACCCTAAACCCTAAACCCCTAAACCCCTAAACCCCTAAAACAACCCTAAAACAACCCTAAAACAACCCCCTAATAAAGGCCCTTTAAACACCCTGAAGCAAACCCACAGTCCCAGCCTCAAAACACACGCCCAGAAGAGCGGAGGCACCGCCGTCCTCCAAGGCTCAGACCTCTTTCGACTTTGTGTGGGTTTAGGGTTTAGGGTTTAAGGTTTAGGGTTTAGGGCTTAGGGTTTAGGGTTTAGGGTTTAGGGTTTAGGGTTCAGGGTTCAGGGTTTAGAGTGTCTCAATTGACGGGGCGCGCTGGGGCCAAAAACAGCTCCCAAGGGCACACCCCGACTGTTGAGCCTCACCCCCCGCTTGCGCCCCACCCTCGCGGCGACCTTTGCGGGTTTAGGGTTTCCTTGCTTTCTGATTTGGGGTTTAGGGTTTTGGGTTTAGGGTTTCGGGTTTAGGGTTTAGGGTTATATCATTCTTGTTGACAGTGGCGCCCTCGCATCCTTGTGAAGCTCTTCCTGGAAGACCTCGGGTTCCGGAAATGAAAAAATTGGAGGCTCCTTCGGTGTCTGAGGTTTGGTGTTGAGGGTTGGTTGGCGCCTTCGCCTCTTGGCGTTGCAAGGGATGATGTGCATCATTCTGGGGACTGTTGAGGCCTCTGACAGCCTTTCAAAATCCCTACAAGCCTTTCGAAGACTTGGGCCGGGAAGCAGCAACTGAAACACCAAACATCTAAGGTTTAGGTTTTGCAGATTGGCTGGCGCCTGCTCCCGCTGGTTTTGCAGGGAGGATGTACGGAGCATGGGGGGCTGTCTGGGGTTGCTTCCTTGGCATTGCAGGCATGACAAGCCTCGAGGCTCTGAGACCGAGACCCCGCTACCCGTCCTGCTGGCCAGCTCCCGGAGACCCTGCTAAAACCAGGACAGCCCCCCCTTAAAGATGGATGCGCCGCTTTATTGATGGGTTGTTCGCGTAGCCCACGGGACTGAGAGCTCCGTCGCCAGCCGGAGGGCCCTCCGGCTGGTGGGGCCGGGTGGGTTTAGGGTTTTTGGGGGTCGGGTTTTGTGGGTTTAGGGGGGTTTGGGGGCTTTAGGGTTCAGGGCAGCTGGGTGTTTACGAGGTTAGGGGTTCAGGGCTTCTTGGGGTTTATGATGGGTTAGGGGTTCAGGAATTCATGGTTGAAAGGGAGGTGCCAGTAGGGTCCTCAGCCTGGGTAGCCGAACCGTTGATGCGGGAGTTGCGATCCCAGACCCTAAAGTCGCCCCAAGGTTTTCAACTTTTTCAAGCCCCTGGCACCTCCCGGAATCCCCAAAATGTTGGGTTCACGCGTTCGTTCTTCCGGACGGCTCGAGGCTCCGCCCCTGGCAGGGGAGTCTTCGGCAGCTCCCTGGCGCCCAGCTCCCAGAACCTTGACGGATGGGGTGCGGTGGTTGTTTGGGGATTCATGAGGATTTTCGCTGATTTGCAAAACAGGGGAGCAATGCACGTGCCGGTGTGGTAGCGTGTTTGGTGGGATCGTGGGGTCTCTGATGGACGGTGTCCTCGGACATGCGAGCCTAAGCTCTTCTAAAGACCACTTTAGGCCCTCAACCTTCAACCTTACAGCCTTACAGGCCACACAAAGACTCGTGCCGGGTTTCGGGTATAGGGCACGAAGCATGTGCACCCAGCTCTTATAAATAGAACATGGTAGATGAATGGGTTCATGGGAGACAGCACGCCAAGAAGTCGACCGGGCTACATTACTTTCCGATAAAAGTCCCAAATGCACCGCACAGCCGGGGGTCGCGGCCGTTGGGATGGATCGCAGTGTTGCCGGGGATGTGACAAGGGTGTGACGGCCAAAGCCAGCCAACTGCCCTGCCCGAGGCAGCATGCCGTGGCAAATGTGCTATCAGAATCTGATCAAGTGTTCATGTGTTTAAACTAGCATGTCTCACAAACATGTTCTCACCCAAAGACCTCCTATTCTTAGGGACTTCCCCGAATGTGTTCACAAGCCTTGCGCTCTGCAGGGGTCAGCGCGCCTTGGAACAAGCCACCGGCCAAAGACACAGGTGTCTCAGACACGGGGAGGGTGGCCAGGGTTCTCTGTTTTGCTTAGCCTAACTGTCTAACTTTGGTTCGGTTTTGCAAGGGTTGCACTGGGTCAAAGCTTAGCTGTTCATCCCACGTTGAGACATTGTGTTATCACGGTCGCAGTCGTTGTTGTCCTACATCTCCTAAGCTGTTAGACTAGCCCCGCAATTTCCAAGATGCGTAGGTAGTTTTATTACAATGCCTGTTGCGCTTTGATGAGTGAACCTTCCCTGCATGATGACACCTGTGTTGGGTCTTGTATCATGCATCTTACCAGTCCAGGATGCATTTTGCATTTTCAGTGCAGCATGCTTCATTTGGCCCGCCCATGTTGGAAATCTCAAGTGTCGCAGGCGTCAGCAAGCCAACGACATTTTGCAAGGCCGTCGCATTTCCGAAAGTTTACCCGCGAGATTGAGGCTATTCTTGTGCAGGGTTCGTGAAGCACTTTCAGCATTTTGCGGAGGTGGTTTCTGGCTCTTGGGGTTGTCGAAATGCAGTTGCCAGCGATGGCTTGCCTTGCGGCTTCCTTCCCACACGCAGTGCACGTGAAAGCATGAGCGCGCGTAGTTCACATGTACATTACGTTTCTCGGTTTTTGCTGCTGCATTCATCCTGAGCCGTTCCGGCCCTGCATCCTGGTGTGGACGTGCAACAGCGTAGCTCAAGAACGGTAACTCAGACATTTGGCTTTTCACACTTTATCGTCTTACCTCGACATTGAAACGCTGCATATGAAATACCGAACCGCGCAACAGCGCAAAATTGTAAACATTTTCGCTGAGCATAAAAGCATCACGAGTAAGATTCCTGTGCCTTCTGGTTTCACCGTTCCAAGTCCTTACCCGCGCGTTCTCCAGTAGTGCTTACCCTTTTCTAGCAGGGGTTTGCCAGGGGTGTTGTCCCATTTCTTCAATCTCGCAATAGTCCCAATAGATCGACCTCGGTTGGCTCACTGGTTTCGCGCTGTTTCGTTGTGGCCCTCCGTTCTTTGCCGTGCTTTGATACCGCTCGCGCCGTCTTTGTCGCAGCTGCTGCGCTCCGCCTTCCACGACGATTTGCATTTCGACTCTTCCTCTTTCCACTTACTTTCGGTCGCCGGCGGTGTTTACTTTTGTTGTTTAGAGCTCATGCTCGGCGAGTTCTCGTAGATGCCACCCTGATCTGCCCTCCTCCTGCCCCGAAGACCTGTGCAGGCGCCCCCGAAGGGGCCGCCCTCGAATGGCGGCACCAACGAGGACTCGGGTTTCGGGTTCCGGGCGTTTGCACGAAGGAGAATTCTCATCAGACAGGGCGCACCAAGGCTGACAAAGGGTCGGGATGAGCGCAGAGGAGAGGTGAAACTGAAACCGGAAACCCCCAAACCCTGCTAAGGCTACACTCATTAGTCTCTGCCCAATTTTTGAACGGGCCTCATGCCGAAACCGTAAATCCCAAGTCTCCATTCTGCTTGTCAGGACCTGGCGCAGGCGTTATCGAACCACTTGCTGGCATCTCAGCATGACTCCTGTGATAGCTCCCGAGGCTGGGCTACAAGCAAGAATCTTCCTGTAATTCTCATAGTTTTGTAATACAAATTACCCACAATTCGATACCACGGCCCTGGTGTTGGGTATCCCTGTATCAGGTATCCTTACTGGGCACCAACTATCGAATACTCTTGTGCCCTTACTGTTCAAGAGGAGGCCCGTGGGATGAAGGTTCGAGGGATGGAGGTTCGAGGGATGAAGGTGTGGGGATTCTGGGTTTTGTGGTTAGGGGCCTAAGGCCTGTAGGGGATGAGTGTTGACTTTTGTAGGTATATTGTGCAGTTCCCCAGCTCGAAGCCCCTTTTTTTGGGTCCTCATGATAAGGGACCCCCAAAAAGGGACCCTAATTCAGAGAACCCGCCCTCCCAACCCTTTTGTCCTTGGTGAGCCCCAGTTAGAGCCGGTGGCCTCAAGAACCCAGGCAAAACCCATCCGGAACTCCCAGTGTCGAGCTGATGCAGGCACGCCGGCTGACCGTGGGGGTATCAGGGTGGGGGGAAAGGGTTTCGGGTTTCGGGTTTCGGGTTTCGGGTTTCGGGTTTCGTTTAGGGTTTAGGGTTTAGGGTTTAAGGGGGCCATTCCGGAACCAAGGCCGGGAGCCCTGGATTCGATAGTCTCACAAAGGTACGGAAGACAGGCAAGCCAGGGGGCACCCCGATGCCGACCAGTCCCCAAAATGGGTAGTTCTCTCAGTTAGGGCCCCTTTTTCTGGTTATATATATATATATATATACACACACACACACACACACAGAGTATGGCGCCCTGAGCATAAGGACCCCACAAGAGGCCCTAATTTAGAGAGCTACCCAAGTCCGAAGTTGGTAGTCTGCATGGCTCCAGTGAAAGGAGCCTTGGACAATGTGGGGGGGAGGGGAGAGTCAGAGGGGGTGGGGGGGGGACGAAGAGTTGACCCTGCCAGGCCCTCGCGAGGGCGGCAAACCTCGAAGAGAAGGTCGCCTGGCGTTCCTTCGTGGGTTTTCTTCAGGGCTTGCACGGGTTCAAGGTTCAGGTTTTTAGGGTCTAGGGTTTAGGGTTTGGGTTTAGGTGTTGTCCCCAAACCCTATCCCACCCCAAAACAAAAAACAAAGAAAGGACGGTCTTTGGGAACCAAGTGGAGCTTAGGGGCTAGGGTTTTTGGAGAGTGCCGTGCTGTTGGTGTGATGTTGGTAGATTTCTTGCACTACGTCAGGGGGTGTAGGACTTTAGTTGTGGGGTTGCTCTTTGTCTCTCTCTGACTCCCTCTCTCTCTCTCACTCCCTCTTTCCTCTGGTGAACGGGGAGCTAGACAAATTTTGCCGCCTTGGTTCTGCTCTCGTACATGGTCATTGGCCCTCAACTTCGCACCCGAAGCCGTGGAGGCCCTTTGTGAACCTCCCCTTCAGGGGGCGGCCAAGAAGGCGGAGGACAAGGGCAGCGAGACTGGGGCAGGAGAAGCCCAAGGCAGGTCGGAGAATCCTTGGGCAGGGTCTTAAGGCTCTTTTCTTCTTCTTCTTCTTATTTATTATTATTATTATGATTATTATTTTTAAATTCTGCTTCTTCTTCTTTTGGTTTCAGCTGGAAGCCTCGAAACAAAAAGAATGCCACTGCTTGGCCTTATCTCGCTACTGAGTTCAGGGTCCATAGCCAGTCCATAACTGCAGGGCTCGGTGCCGAATGCATGTCCCATGAACCCGAAGGTCAACAACCCTAAACCCTAAACCCTAAACCCTAAACCCTGAACCCTGAACCCTGAACCCTAAACCCTAAACCCTAAACCTTAATGGCCAGGGGATGCTCAGGACCGCCCAAGACACGACTCATGTCCCTAAACCCGAAACCCCAAACCCTAAATCCTAAACCCTAAACCCTTAAAAAACACCCTAAACCCTAAACCTTTTCCCTTCCTGGAGGGCCCTGAGCTCAAGTCAGGGCCGCAGGGGAGTACAGGGAATTCCTGGACCCTGAATCCTAAACCCTACATCCTGAACCCTAAATCCTAAACCCTAAACCTTAAACGCGAAACCCTAAATCCCTAAACCCTACATCCTAAACCCGACACTCGCGCGGCATCGGTTTGCCCTCTCCTGTGACTTCCTGTGGCGCGATGGTGCAGGCGGCGCTGAGGCCGAAGACAGCCACGGAGGCGCCCAGGACCTACGGGGAAGGGGGGGGTTTAGGGTTTAGGGTTTAGGGTGTAGGGTTTGGGGTTCAGGGTTTCGGGTTTCGAGTTTGGGGTTTAGGGTTTGGGGTTTAGGGTTTGGGGTTTAGGGCTTGAGGGCTTCAGGGCTCACAGGCTGTTTGGCTCCAAGGGCTGCGAGCCCTCGAAGATACCTGAACCCCACATGCCAACCCTCAAGCCTTCACCCCCTCTCCCCCCCCAAAGAAGAAAGTAACATGTAAATATGTATATATAGAAATAGTAGTAGTGATAATTTATTTCTAATAATCAAATTACACAAATGAAAAAATCAAGACATAAAAAGTAACTAAATTAAAAGAAAAAGATATAAATATAAATATAAATATGAATAGAAATATAGATATAGATATAGATATAAATACAAATATAGATACAAATATAAATATAAATATAAATCTAAATATAAGTTTACATATATAAATATACATAGAAATTTAATTAAAATTTAAATACGAATAAGAAGAAGCACATACGAGCAATCAACAACAGCCAGAACCGACGCGAGGAGCCCGATGCGCCGGAGCCCGCGCTTCCCTCCCGCCGGCCCTCCGCCCGCGTTCCCAGGGGAAGTCAGGGTTTCGGATTCAGGGTTTAGGGTTCAGGGTTCAGGGTTCAGGGTTCAGGGTTTAGGGTTTAGGGTTTAGGGTTCAGGGTTTCGGGTTTAGGGTTCAGGGTTTAGGGAGGGGGGGGGGGGGGGTCCTTGGAGTTGGGTTGAAGGTTTTGGGGTTGAATCGGGGTTTCCAAGGATGCATAGGGCCTAGAAGGGTTTGTGGAGGGCTTGTATGGGGTTTAGATGGTTGAAGAGGTTTTACAGGCCTGTAGGGTCTTAGGCTGAGAGTTGGTTTGGAGAGTGTTCGGGTACTGCAGAAACCCTGAGCTCCTAGTTCCGCAAACCCCTAAACCCTGAAAACCCCTATACTATAGCCCTAAAGCCCGGAAACCCCGGATGCTAGAATTCCCTAAAGCCCCTCAATCCCCCTAAACCCAAAGATCCTTTAAACAAAAAGGGCCGAAACCCGAAAACCCTACGCCCTCGAACGCCCAAGCCCTAAAACCTGAAACCCCTCTCCACAAACCCCATAAACCCCAAAACCCTAAAACCTTAAACCCCCCAAACCAGGCCTTGCAGAGATTGGCCAAGGAGGCCCTGCAGGCCGCCAGAGGCCGGGGGGCCTTGCTCCCGTATTTGGCGCTTTCCGAAGTTCAGGTAAGGAGCCCTTATTCTAAGGGGAATCCCACTATTCAATGGACTATATTCGGGTTCCCCTATTCTCGTAAACCCCCATTTAGGTTCAGGGTTCAGGATTTTGGGGTTTAGAGTGTGGGTTTAGGGTTTTAGGGCTTTAGGGCTTCGAGTACACAATATTTTATCGGGTTCAAAAGGCTTTGAGGGGGGGGACGTTGACGGCGTGTTCTTACAGGCTTCCTAGTGCTTGGGCCTTAGGATTTGAGCGATGAGGATATTTTTCTAGGGGTTGAGTTTTGACCCTTCGGGGCCTCAGCTGCCCAAAATGCCCTAAACAGCCCCCCCCACAGGCCTCTAAAGCTCTAAGGCACCTACTCTCTAAGACCCCAAACCCTCAAGCCACGGAAGCCTTATACATTGGACCAAACATTGGGATGTTCCCCCTTCTACTAACAGTCCCTAATTGGGATTGTAGTACCCCCCCCCCCCTTTTGGAGTGTTAGCATACGGGGGAACGCCTCCAAAGCCCCCATAGCTGGCAGGTGCTCCTGGTGGTGAGGCCGCAGCTTCACCTCTAGGGTTTAGGGCTTAGGGTTAGGGTTTAGGGTTTAGGGTTTAGGGTTGAGGGTTTAGGGTTTAGGGTTTAGGGTTTAGGGTTTGGGGTTTAGGGTTTAGGAAAGTCGTACTGGGGCGGTCCCTCAAGATCTCGTTTAAGGTTTAAGCTATGAGCCCATTCTAAGGGGCTTCGAAATTGCTGCCCGGCCGAACATTGTGAATGCCCCCCAGTGCCAAGAACCATCCCGCCTAAAGTCTGCAGGCTGCAGCTCTGGCCGTGGAGCCCGCAGCCCGAGTAAACGCTGTAACAGGAACCAGGGGTTGTCACAGCAACTTTGCTTCAGAAACCTGTGGAACTAGGCCAAAATGTGGGGAGGCCTGTACAGTTTCTGTTTCATGTCCCCCCCCCCCCCCCCCCCGTGCTGGTTACGTCTTAAGCGGCCGAGTTTTTCGGGCTCAGGGTTTGATGCCTTAAGGGTTGGGATGTTTTCCCTTGTACTAAGAGTCCTTAATAGGGAGTATATATGGGGTACTAAAGTCCCTATGAAGGACTGCTAGTATAAGGGGCAACATCCCAACTCAGGGGATTGAGGAGGTCAGGAGGTTTGGGGTTCTTTGTGCCCAGGGCCTGGGCAGACTTTCAACATCTTGTGGCCGAGGGTTGGCATCAATGATTAGAGCAGGTAGCCTGAGGACGAGGCAGCAGGGCCTGAGCCTCTTGCCACCCGCGTCCTGCAGCCTCATGCAAGCCCCGAATGCCCGAGGCACATGGTGAAGAAGTTGCAGGAGGCATGCGGCGGGTGGCTGCAGAGGGCATGTACTATATGGAGTCAACCGATCTATCGGTGGGCCTATTGACTTTGCAGCTGCATCGCCCCTAAACCCTGTGCCCTAAACCCTATATCCTAAACCCTAAACCCTAAACCCTGAACCCCAAACACACCCTAAACCCTAAACCCTAGGCCCCAAACTCCAACAAGGTGGCCGATGAGGAGCCCTCAGCTCCCGCAGATGGAGGCCGGCTGGAAGCCCCGAAAGCCTCAAGCCTAAACCCTAAACCCTAAAGACCTAAACCCTAAACCCTACACCCTAACCCCTAAACACTAAACCCTAAACCCTAAACTAACCAGGGGTGCTGGAAGGGTTTGTTGGTAGAAATGCCTTGGGGGTTTTGCGGGGTTTTACGTGTCAAATGAGGGGCTTTAGTGGTTGGGGGCTTTGAGGGGCTTCTTGTTTGAGGGCTCAAGCTTAACTTGCGGGGGGTTGAGGGTTTTGGGCTCAGTTTTTTTGGCAACAACTCCTCTTCAATTGCAACCATCTGGTCGTCCAAGGCGGCGAAGAGATGCGCGGCGCTCGGTCCAACTGACTGTGGACACCGAACATCCTGAACCCTAAGCCCTAAACCCTAAACTCGTGTGTGTTCCTAGTTTGTCATGTATGGCTTCCTGGCTCGACTTTCAGCCAAGGTCGGTCCAGCCGCTTCCTACGCAGCTTCGGGCGCTTGCACGAGCCCCAATGCCGGTTTTCCATCGGCAGGCTCCCCAAGTGAGGGCCAGTTTGGAAAAAACTGGCCTGATATTGGCGTGGAGGTGTCAAGCGAGGAAGAGGCTACATTTGATTTACATTCTGATGGCCTCAGTGCCCATACAGAGCAGATCATGTTTTGGGCTACTGGCCCTTTAAAGCACCAGGTGACACCTGGCGCCGATGCCTCAACTTACCAGTACGACTTCGCCTCAGCCGGCGACGATGTCGATGCCTGTTTCAGGACCCTGGGCGGGGGGTTCCTGTGTTTATGGGCCCGGCTATGGGCCACGTACGTCGGAGGGCCGGGGGCTGTTTTGGACATGGGCCCTACCCCTCGAACGTGAGTTGTGAGGGGCCCAATCAAAGCCATGATGCGCGAACTGTGGGTTGCTCTGTCGTTATGGTCATTCTTTGGGTCTTGTATCTAGTATGGGTCAAAAGGGAACCTTGACTTTGCAACCTCTCCACAGCAGCCACACGACTCCCAAGCAGCAGGAACATCCGACGGCGGCTGGAAGTCGAGATGGGAGATGGGTGCGTGGCGCGGGTCTTGTGGGTTTGGACCTGCAGCCGAGTCTATCTCTGCTAAGCTCCGAAGCCCCCGGAAGTCCCCACGGCCTGTCTTGCACCAATGCGCTAGCTCAACCGCTGTTTGAGACACCCCGAACCCCAAAGCCTTTCTCCGCAACTCAGTAACTCTAAACCCTAAACCCTAAACCCTAAACCCTGAACCTAAAACCTAAACCCTACACCCTACACCCTAAAGTCCCCAAAGCACTGAGGTCCAAGTGTCCTTGCAGTTCGCCAGGCCAGGGGCCCGCTCGGAAAAGCTTATTGCAAGTCTTGTTTAGGGTTTAGGGTTAGGGCCCCTTCGTCGGGCTCTCATGGGGTTGGAGTTTCAGGACTTCTGTTGAGGTTCTCTAGTCTAAGGGGGCCTGGCACAATACACAGTAGTTAGACGAGCGCATATATTTGTAGGGATACATGGAGTGTGTGCTTGAAGTCTTTGCACCTCCATGCAAGGGTTCGGGTCCGGGATAAGGTTGAGAGCAAATTCGGGTCGGAGGCCTAGGTGCGCGATGCCTGCACGACAGGTGACCGGATCCGGCTCACTTCCCTGTGGCGCGTGCGGATGGAAAAGAGCACTCATGAAAGCCGGCAACCGGCTACGCAGAGACACTCAAGCGTACTCAAGCCTTCAGCTGCGCCTCAGACTGGGTTCGCGGTTTGCGGGGGCAGCAATGTTGCCATATGTTGACGCCGCCAGCTGTTGCTCCAAATAGCCGCAGGGCAGAATTCCGCACTTGCTGCAGACATTGTTCGTGTGTTGGTTTGACGAAGCAATTAACGAGATGTCTCTTCACCCAGTTCAGCCAACCCTCTTCCCCTAACCCCCACGCCCCCCGTCTGCTGATCTGGCGACATGCTCTGATCGGGTGAACCTGAGCGATGGGTAGCCCGAGGCTCAGCACGTTCGAAGCGTTCCCACCCAGGGAATGAAGCCGATGCTCCTGAAAACACAGCCAAGTGTGGCGCGGCATCAGCGCGCCCAATAATTAGCAAGGAAAGTGCCATTTAGCCGTGAATCCGAATGTGGGGGGATGTAGGGCCCTGAGGCACCTGCTCGACTGCCTT
The DNA here is from genome assembly GCA_905221605.1 of Symbiodinium natans. NCBI lineage: Eukaryota > Dinophyceae > Suessiales > Symbiodiniaceae > Symbiodinium > Symbiodinium natans. The sequence continues at coordinate 171,614 of CAJNDS010002228.1, forward strand.
AGCAGACACCTCGCCCTCGGCAGGCCGCTAGTGTTTTCGTGCCTGCAGGGACAATGCGAAACCGCCTTTGTCTCCGAAATGTGGCACTTGGGTTTCGTCATCTTGTGGGGTTGTGACGGGAGTTCTTTTTCTTGGGGCAAGCGAAGACAGGACCTTCTGAATACCCAGTTCTCTTGATACGTCTTGGCCACCAGTTGTCCTAAACTCTAAACACTACTATTAACCCTAAGCCCCTAAACCCAAATGAGCCTCAAAAACCCTTAAGCCCCTGAACCCTAGACCCCCAAACCGAATCAAAACGCCAGAGGGAGGCGGGTCCGGACAATGAGCTCGAGGAATGTCCCATCCATGTCTCACCTTCGAGAGAGCAACTGGGTGTGGACTGAGGGTTCGTAGTAGCGTATACAATCATACAAAGGAAAGGGTACTTGGTAGCCCGGGTACCCTTTTCCCTTTTTTTGGTTCAAGGTTCCCTCATAAAATGACCAACCTCAAAAAGGGTGCCCTTATTGTAATAGGGTTACTGGGCTACCAAGGGTTAAGTGAGGCATCTATGCGTTGCGTATTGTTGCTTGGAACCACTGAGCGCAGGCTGCGGCCGCTTGCAGCGCCTGGGGTGGCAGTTCTGGGTTAGTTTTTTTTGCTTACGTTGTATACTTTTGTATTGTTCTCAATTGTTATTATTTTTCACATTCATGATTATTAGTATTATCCTATCTTTATTTTCTAGTATTATTATCATTACGATGGTTATTGTTATTATCAATTATCATCATTGTCATTATCATGATGTTATCACTATATGGGCGGCTGTCAAAATTATGATCCCTTTTGGGGTACCCTAAATATTAGGTGCCGTATTACAATAGGGATCCAAAAAGGGACCATAATTTTGACAGCCACCCATATAGAGCATCTCAAGGTGGTTCGGGCTGCGCTTAGGCTACTGCCATCAGTGAATTGGGCTGCGTGGGGGTCCTAGGCGAAACTTCGGCTCCAAGAGTGTTAAGGGCACATGCCTTGGGGGCGCAGCTGCTAAAGGGGGCAGAGCCAGGTCCCAGAACCCTGCAGGGTTTAGGGTTTAGGGTTTAGGGTTTAGGGTATAACCACATCTCACCATCATGCCAAAAGTGGCTGTGGCCAGAGCCGTAACTCACAAGGGACCCCACAACGCAGATGCCCCAAACCCCAAACCCCAAACCCCAAACCCCAAACCCCAAACCCCAAACCCCAAACCCCAAACCCCAAACCCCAAACCCCAAACCCCAAACCCCAAACCCTAAGCCCTAAACCCTAAACCCTAAACCCTAAACCCTGCATGGAGCCTGTTTGGAAGCTGAAGAGTTTACGTGCGCCCGAAACCCGTCGTCCAGTGAGGCGATGCCATGCCAGGGCCTGAGTGAGCGAAGATGCGTCAGAGGGTTTAGATTTTGTTTGGGTTTTGTTTGGGTTTTGTTTAGGTTTTGTTTATGTTTTGTTTATGTTTTGTTTGGGTTTTGTTTAGGTTTTGTTCAGATTTCGCTTAGGGTTTGTTTAATCCACATGGTTGAAGCCGGAAGCCACGCCCAGAAAATTCTGGGATCGATGCTGCCGAACAAGAACATTTGTGGTTGCACTTGGCTTGCGCGGGCAACCGCAGCACCTTGAATGGGGCCTTGGCTGCTGTTAGTTGTTGCCTTAGGAGCACTGTGATCCTTGCGAAGATGACGGTGCTGCTGCAGCCGACCTCTCTTCCGAGCATCCGCTGCTGGCGAGAATGCAGCAGGAGCCTGCGCACCCTGAACCCGCCTAAGCCCCTAAACAAAGACAAGAAGAAGCCCTAAGCCCTAAGCGCGCGTATGAGTTCTCACACCCTAGGCCCTAATCATCCGACTTCCTAAGCCCCAAAAACCCTAAAGCCCCTAAAGCCCCCAAACCCTCAACCCTAAACCCTAAACCCTAAACCTGAACCCTAAGTAAACCCTCGAAATCCCAAACCCAGATGTTGTTTCTGCCAGCCTGAGGCATAGGCTGGACCGCCCATGTAGATATTGTAAATCATGTATTTTCGTCATATTTGCATGAACAAGTTGTATGTACACAGACTAACATCGACATCTATTCATGTCTATGTGTATTTCTATTGTTTAAATGTATGTAAGGAAAGTCATGTAAGGCAAGGCAAGGCCATGCAATGCAGATGCAGATGCAGATGCGCATGCAAATGCAATTCCAAATGCAAATGCAAGTGCAATGCAACATGTACGCATGTATGTTGTTTTCTGTAACATATACATATGCATATGTGAAATGTGCATGTAGATGTAGAGGTATGTGAGTGTATATATATATATATATATATACATGTACATATGTATATAGGATGCCAAGAGGCCCAACTTTGACTGTCATGGGCTTGTGGCACTAGCAGACGGGTTAGAAATCGTGGAGAGATCAGGAGCAGGAGGGTGACGCAGCCACGCCGCGTGGTCACCTCAGAAGCTTGGGGGAAGTGTGGGCGCATCTCGCAAAACAAAGAAGTGAAGCAATGCTGCAGCCCTAAACCCTAAACCCTAATCCCTAAACCGCAAGCTCTAAACCCTATACCCTATACCCTAAACCCTAACCCTAGTGCCTCCGGCCCAGCCCCCAGGCCCAAAAACCCATAAACCGAAGCTTCAGGGACGCCGCGGGGCCCTGCCCCGCCTTGGGCGCTGCAGCAAGAAGAGCGGCGGGTGCGCCATCGCAGAGTCTGGGCAATATAGGGTCGGAATAATTACTAATTGTTTTCCCTTTTTCTATAAGAACCCCCAAAACCCTATTCTAATTATTCAGGCCCCTTTATTAAGCAAGATTCTGGTCAGGTAGAACATGTCGATGCATCGGTGTCCATGAAGTTGTCTCGGATGATTTCGGGTCTTAAGTGGTCATGATCATACTTGAGGCTGAGGCTTTTCAGACATTCTGTACGCCAGCTCGCTGCGCTCTAAGATGGCACCTCCCCAAAAGCATCCACTGGCTTTGATGCCTGGAGTTCGGAGTGAGAATCGGCAGCCCCACACCGGCAGGTGGATCGCACTGCCACCGGCGCGACGCCCCCGCGGTCGCCGACGCCACCGCGTGCCGTACCGCCAGGCGCAACTCGGGACAGGGCTAGGGGGATGGCCGCGGGAAATCATGATCATGAAAACCCCAACCTCTAAACCCTACAGTACTGGCTGAACGCTGAAGATGGGGTGGTCAGAAGCCCTCAGGTGCATGTTTGAGGGATTTCGGGCTTCATGCCCCAAAACCCAGATCTCAACTTGATGGCCAGGCTTGCCAGAGGACGATGCCTTTTCCGGCATGATTGGGCACATGAGCGTCTCTTGGGATCTGAAGCACAGGCCCAAAGCCCAAGCACAGCCGGCAGCCCAACCCCCGCAAAAAAGCCCCGAGCCAGCGGCCTTCTTCCAGCCATCGAATTTAGGGTTCAGGGTTCAGGGTTTAGGGTTTAGGGTTTAGGGTTTAGGATGTAGGGTGTTTAGGGTTTAGGGGTGCCAGGCAAAGAGTGCCGAGAGTGTGCTGACCTTGGCTGGGAGCTTCGGCGCAGACTTCCTCCAGGATGGGTTTGCGGAAATAACTAGGACCCGGAGTAGGCCCTTCTTTCCTGTTTTTAGGGTTGGGGTTCCTTATAATCCCCTCAAAACCAAGAAGGGTACCCTTTTTATTCCTAGGGTACTCCTGGGTCAGAAGGAACCCCAAATTTAGTCTCCAGATAGTAGGGTTCCCTTAAAATAAGGACCCCAATCAGGTACCCTTAATTTCGGACAACCCTAAGTTGTGCTTCGCAAGAGGATGCAAAGATGTGGGGTTGCGATATTAGGAGTACCTTATTGGGGTACTTGTGATAAGCGAATCCTAGTATTGGGGGACTATATTGGGGTCCCTTTTTTTGTAAACTCCCATGTGAGTCCTTGTTTAGGTAAGGGCTCCTGAGTTATGAGGGGCCGTATGAAAACAGGGACCCCGCCGCCAGGACTTGTTCAGGAGCGCGCGGCAAGGCTCCTCTGCAGGGAGACAGGTTTTTTCTTATATGGAGAGTTTAGGAAAGTAGGGGACCCCCAATATAGACCCCAAATTGTAGGATTCCCTTGGGATGTTCCCCCCTATACTAACAGTTCTTAACAGTACCCCTATTATCATCCCTATTCAGGACTGTTAGTAGAAGGGGAACAGCCCAAAGATTCCCTTATAACAAGGACCTCAATGTCGTACCCCGAATTTCGCATCACGAAACTGGGAAGGGTCAGCCTTGTTGGCCAGGCAAAGACCTGACAGCGCACGTCCAGAAGGCTTAAGCCTCAGAGCTCAGGGCTCAAAATCTTTCGGGGTGAGATGGAGGGAATGATGCAAGATGATGTAACCTTTAATCAATATATAATCACAAAGATAACAATAAGAATCATCATAACAGTCATAAATATAAATATATATATATATAAAATGATAAAGAGGATAACTAGTTGATAAGAATACAACATATGCAGGTTGTTGCAGGAGTAAGCCGAAGCCTAAGCTGCCTCTTCTCGGTCCAGATCCCTGGTGAGGTCAACCGCCATTCTTGCCGGTCAAAGTGTTCTCAAGTGTAGCAGCTAGCAAGCTCCTGGGCGCAAGTTCTGGCCCGCTTGAATGTTCTGCCTGTTCCTGCTGTGGCAAGCTGCCCTTGGCCCAAAGATACAGGGCCGAGAAGTCTGGAATTACTATCTACCGCACACCTTCTTCTCTTCTCAACATTTTTAGCACTTGTATTTCTATTTTCCCGAGTAAACGCCGCACTTGTTTTGCTCCTTTCGTTCCTCTGAAGCTGCCAAACCCAAGCCGCACAGGTCCACGGTGCGGCCTGCTCCTTGCTCAGCAGCTGCGGCCTGTTTTGGGGGGGTTTAGGGTTTAGGGTTTAGGGTTTATGAAGGCACTGGGGCCAGGTTCCGGCTCCCTTCGGTTGTCTTAGGGGCTTGCCTTTCTTCATGGCTACCATGTATATGGGCATGTCCCAAAATAGGGGTGCCCTTTTTCGACCCTAAATAGAATGGAATCCCCCCCCCCCCCCCCCCCCCCCCCCCCCCCCCCCCTCGCCCCAAAAGGGTATTGTTAATTTTAGAAGTTTTTTCTGGCTTGGATATTGTTGGTGGATAGACAGCCTAGAAACCAATACCGACTTTGGCTGGCCTAAAAGGCACTCCCAAGTGAGCGTTCAAGCCGGCGGGTGTAGGGTTCCAGGGTCTGTAGCTCATGGTCTTAGCGGCTAGGTGACTTATTGCCCTTAACCCTAAACCCTCTAAACCATAAACCCTAAACCCATAACCCTTTACCCTAAATCCTAAAACCCGAATCTGCTCACCCAGTGACGATCCCGGGAGGCAGCACGGGTCTTGGCTTCGTCCACCCAGACCGCGCAGGCCCTACCAGCAAGGTTCAATGGAAGGTTCCCCAAATTCTGGTCACTTTAGGGGATCCTATTGCAGTATGACGCCTTATTCAGGCACCCAAAAAGAGTTTTTCCCATATGTCATAAGAATAAAGTCATGCTATGAATCTGGTCCAGGCGTAGCTGCCAACGAGCGCATGGAGAAAGCAGTGCTTTGGCTGCAGACTCCCTTCGATTTGGGGGTTGAGAAGTTGAGGTTTGAAGGTTACTTTGAGTATTAGAGGCGTCTTCTCCTTGGGTTTTGGCATTGACTCCTGTAGCTTTAAATACTGTATGCAGGCGGCTCTTGGCAATAAGGCAAAGAGGTTCAAGGTACACAGGGCGGGGGGAGGAGGAGGGGGAGGTTTGGAGTCGTTGCGACCCTGTTCAAAGTCTCCCCCTCAAAGAGTTGAGATTTACTCTGTTCGCATCTGTCTCCCCTGGCCTGGGAATCCTCTGGCAGTCTGAGCTTAAGAGATGAGCAGGCGCGGCCATTGGTTTCAAGCACCGCCAAATGAAAAGCCATCGAGATTAACCGTAAAAATGGAAACCTAGCATACCCCACTCAGTACGGTGGTGGTAGGCTTGCCATGGCCCACATGAAGGACGGCAAAATCCTAACCAACCCCCCCAGCTGCACAGACAGACGATGCCTCTTAGTCTTAGGCGGAGTTGACTGCTGAGTACCTGAGCAAGGCTGGGCGCACCTACCCTTTTATGTCCTCAGATAGCACCACCTCGAACCCAAGAATCGCTCCAAAACCCCAAGCAGCAAGCCCCAAATTCTTACCACCGCTTCCTTAGCACGGAATTCCTTTGAGGGGGTTCGGGAAGTTGGGACCGAGGGCCTCGAGGGGTTTCTTCTGGAACGTCTGGGTTTCGGGGCCTGAGGGCGCTTTGATGGCAATGTGGGTGGGCTTTCGTGGTTATATTGAATTCGAGGGTCTTGCTTGCAGAGCTTCTAGAACTTTTGCGCCCTGAGCCAGAAGCCGCAAGCACGACTATGAACCTGTAGAGTTTGGCAGCTTTGAACTGCCTCTGCGAGGGAGCCCCCCCCAACGGTTGCAGGCGTGCCCGGGGCTCAAGTTGCCCACCCATTCTTGGGGCTAGACCTCATAAGCCTCGAACCCGGCTTCGAGAAACCCGAAGAGTGTTCGAACCCAGATATATATATATATATATGGAAACCAAAGCCAAGCTCCCCAAGCCTCGCTCGCCAAGCCTCTTTAGGATGCGTGGGCTTCAGGGGGTTTACAAGGAGGAGGTTTATGAAGCTTAACCGGGCTTTAGGCTTTAGGGGTGAGGCTTTAGGGCTTCAGGGTTGAGGTTTGAGGGTCCCCCAGCCAGGTGAGAGACACGTCGGGTGTTCGGAGCACGCTGCTGCTCGCCGGGACCCCGGGCTAATATAGGGGTCGGAATAATTGCTCATTGTATTCCCCTATGGTCCCTTTAACCCTGTTCTAACAGGTTGAAGCTCGGGGATGTAAAGGGTTTTGGGTGGCAGTAAAAGGTCCCTGGAAGGGGAACTCGAATTCCAAGTCAAGCGTTGAAGGCTTGACCTTTTGATTAGGGCAGCTTTAGTGGTGACCGTCGTAAAGCCAGAAGCTGAGTTTCCCAAAAGCCAGAAAGCCAGAGGCCCCCGAGCCAGCAGCACGCCCAGGAGAGAAGAAAAGCAGAGTTAGACACCCGGGGAGCCAAGAGAACACAAGCGAGAAACATCACAAGCCAAGCGCCGAGCAGAAACGAAGGCCGTTCTGGATTCGATCATCGACATGAAACTACAGTTTCGAGCGTTGGAGCTGCTGCTTTTAGCACCTCTGGCGTTTTCAGTGCATGCCCTGGAACAAAGTCTCAGAAGGATTCAAAGTTTAGCTGCTGTAAGCGACAGCGCACCTGGGTTCGACAGGGATAGGAACACAAGTGAGCAAGTGTAGGAGAGAAGAGCTGGATGCCCAGCGCAATATCCCAAGAATAAATGACTGCAGCAAGCAGAGCCCGTGCCTTGCGCCATCTTACAAAATGGGGGTACCCTTTTTCGGGGTCCCTTTAAGGGGATTCTAGTCTATTTAGGGGTCGGAAAGGGGTTTAGGGTTTTGGATTTAGGGTTTGTGGTTTAGGGGTACCCTGTTTGGGAAATTCCCGCATGTTAAAAGGGCCGGTGATCATCCCTTTCCAGGCGGCCTCCGAGGGCGGGCACTACGTTGCCGTACAAACCCTTCTGCAGCACAAGGTGCACCTTCGGTTTAGGATTTAGGATTTAGGGTTAGGGTTTAGGGTTTGGGGTTTGGGGTTTGGGGTTTGGGGTTTGGGGTTTAGGGCTTAGGGAGGCACTGCCTTACCATTTCACGTCCTCGAGCCTTGGGATTTGAGCAGTTTATCTTCAATGTTAGGAAGATGGGCTTTGCGGGGGCAATGTCGCAGTTGTTGTAGCCAATGCGCAGCGTGCGCGGTTCCCTCAGACCCCCACGCGCTCAACAGGCGGATCCGTTGATTGCAGACGACAAAGGCAGCTTCCCCAGATCCCCCTCAGAAGGCGTCATTCACTTCAGGGAACACGGTCTAGGTGCCGGTGACCCCAAAGCACATATTGAAACGAGAGCAAGGAAGGGCCCAAGCGTTTTTGATGAGTTCAGACCTTCATGCTGCGTGATGTCCCCGACGACCGCCTTCAGAACCCACGACTCAACGGAATGGAAGACGAAACCTGTTGCTTCATCTCAAGCTCTGTTAGGCCCTCTTACTGTTGGTTAGCAGGGAATGAGGGGAATTGGGGCCCTATTTTTTCCCCTTTCGGGGACAAGATAGGGCCCTGATTCCCTCATTTCCGGCTAACCAACAGTAAGCCCTAAGCAAGTCCGAACCGAAGCCCAGGCAACATCCCACTGCACAAAGCGGCCCAAAGTGGCAGCCTGCTCTCGGCCCTGCTTTTGCTGGACCGCATGCAGGTGGGCCATTTGGATATGGCAGCAACGCATTTTTAGGTTCAATTGTTCGGTCATACGCTTGGGGCCGCATCAGCGCATCTTTGTAGCTACTCGCCAGGGTTCGGTGATACTTCGGGTTCTTCATGCTGGCCAGGGGGGTAGCCGTTGATGATGGCCGGGCCTGTTTGAATCACTGGCGCTGCAGTCCAACGATCGCTCTGCGAATGTCGCGAGCATGGTGAACTCCGATGGGGAGACGCCCGAGATCGTGGCTGCCACTGGGATGCACAGTGGGGTCTTGCGTATAGCGCCAGAATGCAGTCTCCTGTGCTCGTGGCGTGGTGTTGTTGAGAATTTCCTGGGCATGAAACGGGGGATCACGGGAGGCCCACCGAAGCAAAAGTGTTAACGTGTAACGGCTCAGAACTACGAAGCTTCTGTGTGCCCTGGCTCCGAAGAGGGCGTTGGAAACCCAAGTTTGTGGTAACCTCGAGCCCGTGACCTGAACGGCTTATCTATTGGCACGCTGCATTTCCGGTCCACAAGTGAACCCGGATTCCCCTAAACCCCAAACCCTAAACCCTAAACCCGAAACCCTAAAACCCCCAAGCCAGAATCGGTAGCAGCCCTCGAGAGTCCCCCCCAAGCCAAAAAAGGGCCCCATCGTCCCTGGGCTTTCTCCGCGTTGGAACGCGTTCCCTGAAGCGGTAGCTCATTTAAAAAGGGAGAGCAGATATGTGAATGAACAAATCCATAGCTAATTTAAAAAAGGGAGAGCAGATATGTGAATGACCAAATCCATAGATGCATCGCCAACAGGACAACAGGACACCAAGCCAAGCATCTCAAGAAATCCCTCGAGGCTGTGGCCGGCTCAGCGGAGGTTTGCCGCGCCTTTGAGGCTGGAACAACGTTCATTGCCGCGATCGTCTCTTTCCTCTTGGTTTCAAGAGGATCTTATCTTGCTTTCCTCGCGCGTAAGAGGATCTTCATTGGGATCTCTGTAGAGGCTGCAGAGAGCTTTAACGGCCAGCCTTGTATGTGAGGATCTACTGTCAGTTTTGGTCTTGAATGGAGTTGGTGCCCTTTTTCTTTCATGTGGTGCCCGCTAGTGCGATTCCATTTCATGGTCGCTGTCTCTTTGCTTGATGTCGCGGCCCCGAGTTTCGGGGAGTCGGGGAGCCCGTTCCCCCCGAGCCCCCCCCCCCTCCCCTCCAAACCACCAAAGACACCGCCAAAAGGTCTTACATTTCCATGATCTCCTACCCCCAACAGCAGAACTCCCCTGACACAACACCTCGCATGTTCTACCGCCCTTGCCCCTTGCTTGTGATTGATTCAAATCGGCCGTGTCGGTTCGATAGTATTATTGGGGGAGCCGGGAACCAATGTGCGGAGTTGTTCTGGGAGATGTTGAAGGGATTGAGAATGGATGGAGAAAATTGCAGAACACTTTAAATGCTCAACTTTAAACCCTAAACCCTCCCAAATGCGACGTCCAAACACAGAACCTTGCAGCCTCATAGAATCTTTTGAGCCCAGCCGAGCAAAACTTCAAGCCTTAAAGCCCTGCAAGCTTTGGAGGTGTTCCAGAACATGCAGAAAGACGCAGGAGCTTGGCAACTCGGCCCCTGCCCGAGATTTCGGATGTACTGGGGCTGGGGGGCGGGGGGGGGGCCTAAGTGGTTAAAGGGCGAGAGACGGGTATCATACAGAGGTTTTTGGAAGGGTTTCGGAAGGGGTGTATGCTGGGCTTTGGAAGGGTTAAGGACTAGAATTGTTGTACAAGTCTCGGGGCCCAAAGCCCTAAACATCCGGAAACTCAGAACAATTTCCCTGGCTGTGTCTAGGATGCGATTTTTGAGGGTGCCCAGTTTTTGGAGTTCAAGTGCTCTACGAGGTTCTGCGCCGCCCCTGCCAGACCATCACCAAGGACGTTGCTAAGCTGAAGGGCTGAGAGTCTGTGTGATGACGCACTGAAGAGCTGTCGTCTCCCAGAAAGAAAGGACTACTTAGAAGGAGAGGTGACCCCAAACCCTGTCTTCCACCCCCCCCCCCCTTCCACCCCCACCCCCTGCCCCCCCAAATCAAAAATCCCAAAGTCCCCGTAAGCCGGGCCCTTCAGTACGAGCGCGAGGAAGGCGATTCTTGATACTCGTAGGAGCTATTCTATCTCAGGGAGAACGGGGATTCCGTTCCTTGATCTGCCTTTTAAGCTTGGCTTATTGGAAGTGCAACGGGAACGACAACCACTTCAGAGTGTTTTGAGACAATCGATCCAGTCATATGTCCAGGACACCGCGTAGCCACCGGTCGCGAGCCGAGAGATCGGATCCGCCCTGTCAATCATGTCCGACCTTCTGTTGAGTCGTTGTGCCTATAGTGAATTGGTGTGAGGTGTGTGACATGTCCGGACAATACTCCCATCTTAAGCTTTTGTTGCTTTAGTTCCTACCTTGTGGTAGTGAGTTCGACCTGTATTCGAAGCATCCGAGTGTCGCCACTTTCCAGGCAAGTGGCTTGAGCTTTAGGTTGATCTTAGGGGTACTTGAAAAATATGCTAATGTTTGGTACTATAATTCCTAAGAAACAGCAACAAATAATTTTTGCTAGGGTTCCAAGTTCAGTATAGTGATGGGCTTTCGAGGTGACATGCTCTCCTTGATCGACCTGGCCGTGGAAGCGCCATCCACCGCTTCGGCGCAGCCCCGACAATTCTCAGCTTGTCCCTAAACCCTAAACCCTAAACCCCAAACCCCAAACCCTAAACCCTAAGCCCTAAACCCTATACCTAAACCCTAAACCCAAAACCTAAACCCTAAGCCCTAAACCCTGAACCCTGCAAGAGCCTGGCCGGCAATGCCCCAATGTAGAGTTCTCTGATGCCAAAACTTCAGTGGCTCGAAATTCTAGCGATGAGCCCCAAACCCCAAAGCCCCAAAAGCCCTGAATCTTCAACAACCTAAACCCTAAACCCTAAACCCTAAACCCTAAACCCTAAACCCTAAACCCTAAACCCTAAACCCTAAACCCTAAACCCTAAACTGATTCAACCCGGAACTTCCAACAGCCGCTGCCTTGCCAAGGCCAGTGCCGGAGCGTTGCTCAGGCGCTCCTGTGTGGGCTCGGTGTCCCAGCTGGGGTTAGGGTTTGGGGTTGTCGGGGTTTAGGGTTTAGGGTTTGGGGTTTTGGGGTTTTGGGGATTTTGGGGGGTTTAGGGTTAGGGGTTTTGGGGTTTTGGGGGTTTCGGGGGTTGAGGGCTGCTTTCAGAGGGTCAGGGGCTTACGGTGCGTATAGGGTTCAGGGTTTTAAGGTTACGGAGCTTACGGGAAGACTTGGGGCCTTGAGCTCAGGGTTTTTGGGTCTTATAGGGTGCGGGAGTGTGTGTGTATACGTTTGTATACACATGACATAAACAAATCTATGAAATAGGAAAATACAGATAAATGCATATAGAATGCAACGTCGCGCTGCGCACTCACATCCTGCGAGGTGCCATGAAGTACTGCCCAGGGATGCTGGCAAAGCCGCGCTGTCTAAGCTTAAGAATAATATGAATAATCATAATAATAATAATTATTATTGTAATTTTAATAATGATAAGGTCCTTCAGCTTCAGCACAGCAAACCCTGGGCCCCTGAATGCCCTAAAGGAGCCTGAATCGCGAAGCCCAAGCTGTGAAGTGCACAGGGACGCCTCTGGTGCCCAACATCTTCCAGCGCGTGCCTGATGACCAGGCCGATGTCAGTAAGCATCCTACTTGGAGGTTCATGCTACTTATTCGGGAATTATAACGGTACTTAAAACCAACTTAGAAGCCCCTTAAGTGCCCGAATGTGGGTAAAAGTGCAGGCATAAGCACAGTCATAATTGTTTAAGAAGTACCACGAGCCGCCAAGCAGCGATGATGGCATGAACCAGCCTGGTTGGGGTGCTTCGGGTGATGCTCAGAGGGGCGTGAGGGGGCTTGGTGGCCGGACATAGTCAGGTTCGGGAGGTTTTGCATGAAGCTCGATCTCCCCTAGCATGGTAGCTCCTGCAAGCCGGAGGTTGCGGAGCTCTAGATTCCGCACATAGCTACCCCGCTACCCTCGAGCCACAGACGTCTTTGTTGAGGCAGAGCTGGTGGAGCTGGTGGGCAGGCTGGCTCAGGGCCGGTGCAAGAGTCCACTTTGCAGGAGCAATTGTCTGGGGTTTTGGTTCAGGCTTTGAGCCTGCAGACGGCACATGTTGCCAAGGCCATCAGCCCCAGTCCAAAGTGCCTTCCCAAGCCCTCTCAAAATCCGTGAACTTCAGGGCTAAGGCTTCTAAACCCCCCGGAAGCCAACCCTAAATAAACTCTCAACCCCATAAGCCCATAAGCCCACAACTTCGTGTTCTTGAACCCTACACAGGCCCTACACCTTGAAGCCCAAACTCCCAAAGCCTTGACCATCTCCACAGCCTATTCCCCAAACACCACAAACCCTATACACCCTGCACACCCTATAAACCCAGTAAACCGTATAAACTCTCTAAACCCTCTAAACACTGTAACCCCAACTAGCCCTATAAACCCTACAAACCCTGTAAACCCTGGAAACCCTACAAACCCGACAAACCCTATAAACCCTGTAAACCCTTTCACATAAACCCCCCAAAACCCTATAAGCCCTAGACCGTTTCAGCCCAAACCCTGAACCACATTCCCAGATGAACACCTGAACTTCTCTAAACCCTAAACACTCCATAAACGCTATAAAACCCTATTAAAAACCCTATTGAAAACTCATTCAACACGGTAAGCCCCTACAAAACCCCGATTGAAACCCTGTGAACCCCCATAAAACCCAAGACCCGCAATCTCCAAACTCCTGAGCTTCAGGGTCTGCAGGGGCATCGAGACAGCCGAGTCCCTCCTGCGCCGCACCTCGGGGGCAGCAACGCCTCGGTTTAGGGTTTAGGGTTCAGGGTTCAGGGTTTAGGGTTTAGGGTGTTGGGTTTAGGGTTTAGGGTTTAGGGATGTTGAGGGTTTAGGGTTTCGGGTTTTGGGTTTGGGTCCCATATTCGGGTTAGCCGGTAGACACGGTTACTGGGGTTTAGGGCTTAGGCCCTTGGGACGTGATGCATTTTGCCTCATTGAGTTTAAGCGGGCCATATTATAGGGCGATGTTTTCAGAGGGTTTCGAGGGCCAAGCTCCTTGTCCTGGGTCAAGCCCGGCACCCTAAACCCAAACTGCCATCAACCCTGAACCTAAAGCCCCTAAACCCTAACCCCCAACTGCCCTAAACTCCAAACCCCAGGGTGAGGGTGGGGCTTCAGTCTTTAGTGCAGGGTTTCGGGGTTGTTCTACAACTAGGTTGTAGTGTAGCTATCGGCAAAATTCCGGTTATATCCTTATGTGGGGGCACTTCTAGACCCACTAAGAACTACCCGACAGCACTGCGCAGAGGTTGTCATGGCAAGCCACCTGGTACCCTAACGCCCCTGAACCTGAAGCCAGAAGATTTTTTCCAAAAACACCCTTGAGCCTGAACACCCCAAGCCCTAAACCCTAAAAACCCTAAAAACCCTAAACCCTAAACCCTAATCACTCGAAAAGCCCGAGGCACCCCCTGGGACGCCGCCGATCCTGGCTTGGACCCTGGCCTGCGGAGGCTGCTTGCCGGGTTTAGGGTTTAGGGTTTAGGGTTTAGCGTTTAGGGTTTAGGGTTTAGGGTTGCCCCGCCCTGTGGTTTGAGTGGCTTAGGGCTTGGCGGGGAGTGGTGTAGTAAGGTCCCTTTTTCCATGGGGTGCACCCGAAGGGACCCGAGTTCCTCTAGGACTTTACATGACAGCGGTAGTTGAATTCAAGGCCGCCACCCCATGTCCGAATATCTGGGTCCTTTCCCGCAATCCCTAGACCAGGGTTCTTTTTTGGGTGTTCTTGTTCATGTGCCAGTTTCTTGTTTGTGTACAGGCGGGTGTTTTCCGGTCTCGGGCTTCTGTTTGCCACTTTCTGCTGTTTGCTGTTTGACCTTGGCGTTTTTCTACTTCTTGCTTCCTACTATGTATTCCTGCTTTCGGCTTCCTTTATGACTTCCGCGGTTTAGGCTCATTCTTCCTTTTGCTTCTTGCTTTCCCTGCTTAATATACTTATTGAATCAAGGCATGCAGCTTGAAGGGTTGCAGAGTGCCACCATAAAAGCTCAGCACCGTCACGCTGATCTCTGCAGTTTCGTAGCGACCGCCGAGCTGCGGAGCCACTGGCAGAAGATCCGCGAGGAGGCAGGGCTTACCAGCTTGGACTGTTTGTGCTTCAGGGCTGTGGAGTTGAGGACCACTTTCAAGCATCATCAGCTTGTGTTGGGTCACTTCAATATCATCGTAGTTTTTGTTGGGGTCGAGGCTGGTGTCGAAGTTGCAGTTGGGTCTGAAATTCTAAAGCCCTAGTGCGTTGGGTTTGTTCGGGCTATTTCGGGGCTCACGGACTGAGATCATGCCAGGTAGTGGTGATTCGGGGTTTGGCCTTTTGCCTTCAGTACTTTGCATGGGGGGGTACTGAACTACGATGCTTAAGGTGCCCTAAATCCCGCGGCGCGGTTTGATAGTCGTTTTTTGGCAGGCTCTAGCTGCTGAGCCAGGCGGGATCCAGTGTTTGTCAATGATCACTTGGGGTGTGTCCTCAAATGCCACCGTTTGTGTACCCCAAATACCATAATCCACGATTCTTGCTACAGCAACCCCGAAAGGGTTTCCATCTTCAACTGCGGACTCTCGCAAAACGCGTTTGCCTCGCCACGCGAGGGAGTAGAACATGGGAGTTCAATGAGTGTGTGCTCGCGCTGGTTTGTTTGCTCGTGTGCGCCTGGACGCTGTGAATCCAGGGCTCTCAAGCCACGCTACGTTGAAATGTGTCAGCATGGCGCAACCAGTACGTCCTGCCCCAGTCGTAGCGATAACCGAGATTCCCTTGCAGGGATGTTGAGATGGGGGCCATAGCGTCCCAGTTCACCAGGATCCCAAAAGCACTGCAGCATCTTTCGTCCTTAGCAGCCATGACTGCTGGGATGAAGGACATGCCCATCGAGCCTGCCAGCGGCATCGACCCAGCATCATGTCGAGTTGAGTCCCTAAACCCTAAACCCTAAACCCTAAACCCTGAACCCTGAACCCTGAACCCTGAACCCTGAACCCTAAACCCTAAACCCCAAACCACAGGCTGTAAGCTGTGGTTGGATCTCAGGACTGGGCAGCCCAGTTCCCGCTCGCCACGAAGGGCCGGCATGTGGTCAATCAACAAGGAAGGCGCTTCCACCTCAGAGGCATCAACTGGTACGGCGCGAGAATCTGGGCCTTGATCTAGTAACTTTCCATCTTCGAAGTGCTCCCGAAAGGTTGATTGAGGGTTGTTAGGGCTTGTAAGGTTTGTGGGATTTATGGGGGCCTAAGGGCCAGTAGAGCAATCTCTTGCTAGACAATCAAAACCTCAGGTGACCACAATCACGTGGTGGGAGGCTTGAATATTCAGAGCTTGGAGACCATATGCAAGACAGTGCAGTCTCTGGGCTTCACCGCTGTGCGGCTGCCCTTCTCCAACGAGATGTTGAGAAGCAGCGTCCGTGACGGCAGCATCGACTTCAGCAAGAATCCCCAGCTCAAAGGGCTCACGGCTCTGGAGGTTCTGGATGAAGTGATGCACTGCTCCTTGGCCAGCAAATTTCCCCCACCCATCTCTAAACCCTAAACCCTAAACCCTAAACCCTAGACCCTAAACCCTAAACCCTAAACCCTAAACCCTAAACCCTAAACCCTAAACCCTAAACCCTAAACCCTAAACCCTAAACCCTAAACCCTAAACCCTAAACCCTAAACCCATGCGACTGCGCGATCTCTGGAAGGTTTGGCCCGACACCGGGTGGTTTCCATTCTGAGCCTCGCCGGCAACGGGTTTAGGGTTTAGGGTTTAGGGTTTAGGGGTCCAACCTCTTGCGGTCAAGGCATGTACTTTCGTGTCTCAGCTCTCGCCAGTCAGCTTCGTTCGCCAGTCTTGCGATATCTTGTGGACAGTTGCGGCATAGCAGGTGCAGTGACAGCACCCATAAGACTTACTTTTCCTGATCCCCCCCCCCCCCCCAGAAGCAGCAGGAGTGGTTGGGACTGGAGCCCTCAGCTGGTTTGAGCTTGTCAGACGGAGCCCAAAGTGTATGTCTCGGATGGTACACAGAGAGTCTGAGCCAGAGACAGGAACAACCACACGACCCACGGCGAGTGGTGCGGGGGCCCAGACCGCAATGGGCTGTGGTTCGACCCGAGCAGCAGCTTCTACACGGAGGACGAAAGATTCTGTCGGCTTTCAGGGGATTCTGTTCTATTTGGGGGATAAAAGGGGTACCCCTATTTTGAGAAATATCCAGATCCCGGTAAAGTAAGCTCAGTACAAAAATGCTCAGTGGTCAACTTGGTCAAAGCATGCTTGGGAAGAGTCGCTGAGTCACCTTGGCGTCTGAAGGAGCAGTGGCTACAAGACTGGACCATGCTGGGGAGACGATATCGGCACTGCAGCTACGTTGTCGGCGCCTTGCCGGCAAGCCTCTGAAGCAGCTCATCACAGCAAACCCGCTGCGCAGTGCGGAGATTGTGAAGTGTTGATGCTTCGGAAGTGCTCCAAGACGACGCCATGCATTCAGGCTTTAGGACTTTCGGGCGCGCAGTCCTCAAGCTCGCGTTGTGTAATGGCCCCATTTTTCCCAAAAAAGGCCCCCTAAAAACCCTAACACCCCAGAACCCCAAAACCCTAAAACCCTAAAACCCGAAACTCCCAAACCTCAAAATCCCAGAAAACCATCTAAGAACCTAAATTCCAAGGCTTCGACTTGCGCAACGAGGTCCGGTTCTGCCCCTGGCCCTTCCGATACCCCATCTGGTTGGGAACTGGTCCAAGGACTCCCCAACAGTGGTGTGAAAATATAGAGGGTTTAGGGTTTAGGGCTTAGGGTTTAGGGTTTAGGGTCTATAGGGTTTAGGGTTCTTTGTTTTGGTGGTGTAGGTGTTGGGTTTTTGTTGGCTGGACCTTGAAGGGTGCAGTAACTGCTTGTTTTGCCGGCTGCGACTGAGGGTTCTGGTTGGATTGCGTTCTTTGGTTTTGAGTTTTGATGCATAGAGCAAGGATGGCTCTACATTTGCGCGTAAGCCTCTTCAACCCCTTAACCTATCAATTGAGACCGAACCCTGACCCCAACCCCCTCTAAACCCTAAACCCTAAACGGCCCTAGGCCCTAAACCCTAAACCCTAAACCCTAAACCCTAAAGCCTAAAGCCTAAAGCCTAAAGCCTAAAGCCTAAAGCCTAAACCCTAAACCCTAAACCCTAAACCCTAAACCCTCCGTAGAGCCGGAGGATCCTGCGACAACTTCTTCGCTGGCTGGGCTTCCATGACTGGGCCGACGCGGCACAGCGCTGCGCACGACAGCCGCTTGGCTGCACTGCGACTCACTGGCGGCCATGAGGTTTAGGGTTTAGGGTGGTTTAGGGTTTAGGGGGTTTCTGGGTTTAGGAGTTTTGGGGGTGCGGGGGTTTGGGGGGTAGGGTGAGCATGCCTAGCTTTGGAAAAACTGCCGGAAACCTTAAAACAGCGAACCTAAACTCTAGAGTCAAGGCAAACCTTCAATCTTAACTGCCTACATCAAGATTAGCAGTCATGCTCCTCCTTTAGCTTGTGTATTGACCGGATGACCAACCTGACAAGCACTTCGCAACTAGGAGTACTCCACACGGCTTTCGATGCATGCCCTCGGGTCGTACCTGCATGAACGCAGCGCCTGGACAGCTTATGACAGTTTCATAGATGTGTCGCAGACGTTTTGGAGGAAAACTTTGCAGCAGTCATGGTATTCAGAGCCTCAGAGTACTCTGTGACTCTGTGACCATATTACATACAGATTTATGCTTTCAGATCTCACCGTCAAGTTTCTGTCCAACAAGAGGTCGCGCAACTCGCGCATATCTCAGTCTCTCTCAAACACCCTCAACCTTAAACCCTCCAAACCTACAGTGTCTTGCTTGCAGGCTTCTTCAGGCCTGCCCAGACAAGCTCCTGGTTGTGGAGCGCCGGATTTGGCCCATGAGGGGACTTCGCAGCTATGATGCTTGGACCATGAGCCCAAAAAACCCAAGCAACCCCATAAACCATAAGTCCTACATCGAAACCCTGAATCCTACATAGCCCTGCAGGCTTTGTTTGTTTCTCTCCACCCGAATCAAAGTTTAGGTCACTTGGGTGGCTCCAAAGCTGCTGTCGTCTTAACCCCTGTAAGCCCCCAAAATTCAATGTGGAGGACCCGGGAGCCTGTCTTTTAGAGGTTGCCTTGGGGGTGTTTGGACTCACTGGGTTTGCGAGGTGGGATCTCGTGAATTCAGCCCAGTGCGGCCCCCGGAGCTGCAACAGTTGCAGCCGAAGACGCAGAGTTTAAGGTTTTTGGGCTGTTGGGTTCCCAAGAGTTTCCGGCAGCCCAGCATCTGAGGAGACATCTCTCTTACCAGAGCTCCAAAACCGCTTGGTTCTCGGCGTCCATCACTACAGCTGGCGACCCGATGTCGACATAGCAAGCTGGGGCAACTAGGGTCTGCGGTTAGATGACGGACCACTTGAGTGGTCCTTTGTATCATAGGGTTTCTGCTCTAAAGCGTCCTTATCCTGAGAAGTTCATCGGAAGAACGACGCCCACGCTGATCTCGTCCTCGGTTTGCACTCAGGAACGGTCCCGGGCGCTACTTGCCGTTCGCACATTTGAGAAGGGAAGGCTGGCAGCTCGTTTCCAGGAGCTGCGAATGAGCTTCTCTCTCAGTCACTGGTGACATGGGCAGATTGTCAGTGCATGTGGTGGCCTCTGAGCCCAGAGTTCTTGACGATTGGTTGATGTCGGCATTCACGGGAGTGGCTTTAGCATACAAGTTGCGGAAAGCAAGCATCTCAATGAGTCGCATCGGGTCTTGATAGGTTCTTGCTCTGTGAGATCTCTAGATTCTTCCGGCTCCAATGCCCCAGGGCATGTCTTCTCTCATCCTTCTGCATTTTCCAAATAGGTTTTAGGGTTTAGGGTTTAGGGATAAACTTGCACAGATGCGCATCCTTATGGCCACCTGCCGGTGATTGGTAAGCTTGATGCCTCCGATCATGCAGGAATCTGTTGAGATTTATGCGGATCTTCTCCCATAAGAACTACGGCGAGATGTCGGACAGCGAGCTTTCCGGGGTGCTGTCCGAGCAGTGGGGTTGCTTGGTATGTCAGTTTGGAGGTTCTTCAAGCCATCCAAACCGCCTGACTTCCCTTGACCTTCGAATCCACGCCGATAGAGTTGGTTCGGACGCACTTTGCCCTTGGCGGCTTGCGGTGAAAGCGCCCGTCCTAGAACTCAACAGTACAGACACCTCAGCAAGGAACAGATAGCTTCAGCACAAGACAAGTGTTTCTGGACCAGCCCGAACATTCGAGCGTCACAGTGCCTCAAAACCCTAAATGGGGAGCTCTTTTGGGGAGCCTTTTAAAGAAGGACGCCTGCCCAAGGGAACCCTCATTTTCAGGCTAATGCCCCAATGCCAAGCCCTCAACACAGAGGCCACACGCCCGAAGCCCCAAAGCCCGTCGAAGAGCCCTCAGCCCCCCAAATCCTCCAACACCCTTCAACCCCTCCAAACGACCCCTTAAGGACCCTCCAGCCCCTAGAATCCCCAAGCCCTAAACCCTGAAGCCCTAAACCCCGAAACCCTAAACCCTAAAGCCCCGAAGCCCTAAACCCCTAAGGCCTCAATCCCGAAACCCTAAACCCCTAGAACCCTAGAGCCATAAAACCCTAAACCCCTAAACCCCTAGAACCCTAAAACCCCAAACCCTAGAACCCTGAAACCCTGAAACCCTAAACCCTCAAGCCTAAACCCTAAGCCCCCTAAACCTGGAGCCGAGGCTGGCTCCTGGAGCGTGACGTCTGCCCCGTGTGGGTCAGCGAGTTCGGCACGGGGCCCGCGCCGGGGTTTGACCTGGACCCGGGAGGGCAAAAGGGTTTCTGGAACTTGGGGGTTCAAACCCTAAACCCTAAACCCTAAACCCTAAACCCTAAACCCTAAACCCTAAACCCTAAACCCTAAACCCTAAACCCTAAACCCTAAACCCTAAACCCTAAACCCTAAACCCTAAACCCTAAACCCTAAACCCTAACACTAAACCCTAAACCCTAAACCCTAAACCCTAAACCCTAAACCCTAAACCCTAAACCCTAAACCCTAAACCCTAAACCCTAAACCCTAAACCCTAAACCCTAAACCCTAAACCCTAAACCCTAAACCCTAGCCCACAGCTTCCTCAAACTTCGGGCTTGGGCCTGCAAAGCTTCAAAGTCGCCCGAAGCCAATAATTTAGAGCTGAGGCGTTTAGGAATAGGGTTCAGGGTTTTGGGGTTCTAGGGGTTCAGGAGTTTAGGGGTTTAGGGGTTTAGGGGTTTAGGGGTTTAGGGGTTTAGGGGTTTAGGGGTTTAGGGGTTTAGGGGTTTAGGGCTCTAGGGTTCTAGGGGTTTAGGGTTTCGGGGTTTAGGGGTTTAGGGGTTCAGGGGTTTAGGGGTTTAGGGTTTAGGGGTTTAGGTTTTTGGAGTTTAGGGATTTAGGGGTTTAGGGTAGGGATTTACGGGTTTAGGGAATAGGTTTTAGGGATTTAGTTGTTTAGGGTTTGCGATCTAGGGTGTAGGGATTTAGGGATTTATGGGTTTAGGGTGCTCTGGGAAGGACTGGTTCCAGCGCTTCGTGGGGATTCTCGGCCGTTTCGAGGTGGACTTCGCTTATTGGCCCTTGAATGTAGGCCTCCTGGCTGCCAAAAAAGGGCTTGGGCATCACTTTCTATCGGGCGCCTGCTGCGGAGACAGCAGCTGCTACAATGCGACCGGAAGGGCATCAGAAGTGCTCCCTGAAAAAGCCTGTGTCTTTCTTTTGCTCAGGCGCGAAGCCTGGTGGTGGCGGAGATGAGGGTTACGGCATGCTGTCGAAAGACACTTGGCAATGCATGGTATGATGGAGCAGGTTAAGCTTAGGGTCAGGCCTTACTTGCCTTCAAGACCCCTTCGCCCTAAGGCTTGTTTGGAACAAGAGGCACCTAAGCTTCCCAGACCAAAGTGCACCACCCATCCGCCTCAGGACTGGACCCCAAAGCCGGAAGGAGACATCCGGCTGAATTTGCTGCTCGTACGGAATACTGTTGCCGGCAGGTCTTCGAGATTTCGGTAGAGGGTTTGCGCGCCGATTGCAGGCATCATGCTTTTCTGGGAGCAAGCATCTGCACACAGTCTGCCTAGATGCCTGAAGCCTAGGACCTACATGCGTTAGATGTGGGCTTGAGACTTTGGGTTGAGGGGAAGCAGACGTGGATAGCAACCTGCGCAGAAGATGGGCTGTCCAGTGGGTGCTGTAGATGCCCTCTGGAGTCATTCAAGCTGCATTCCAAGCCCGACCGAATGTTCCCTAGCAAGACCAGCAGGTTACGGCTGAATGGACTGCTGCCGGCGGCCTCGGAAGAAAAGAGCTCTCGGGAGACACGGGAAGGATTTCGTCGCCCTTTCTGAGAAAGTTCGTCAAAGCCATGGCTTCGGGCCTCGACTTTGTCTTAAAAGGGTTCATCGGGCTCCGAGGGCTTAGCTCGCCACTTTAAGAAGCTTGAAAACCTCAAGGCGCCCTCGTGTGCTGACAGGTGCCGAGGCGGCACTCGAGGAGAGAGACTGCCGACGTGGGGTTGGGGGTTAGGGTTGAGGGTTCTGGGCTTGGTTGGGGAGTTCTCCAAGTTAGGATCCCTTCAGATAGCATATCTGCCACAGTATTGAGGGATGTTTGTGGACTCGTGGTGGCAAGGACTTTTGGCAGACGCACCTGACTGCGGATGCAATGGCCTGGCACCTAGGTGTGGCAGGGATGGTCACCCATCAGTAGAGCAGCTGAACAGCGCCTGGAATCAGAGTGACTGCTGCGGGTTCGCACCTGCAAAGGCTAAGCCTCAGCCTTCATAGTGAACTACACTTTGGTAGTTTCAGAAAGTCCATGGGGCGGTCTCATCATTCAGAGCCATAGAGTCGCTCTCCAGTTCTCCCTCGTCTCGAGCCGAGGCCAATACCATGCGCCAAGCCACTTCCGACACCTTCCAGCTGCTGCTTACAGCGTTGTGGCCCCGAACCCAGAATGATGCGATGGGAATGGTTCGGATTTCCTCACGGTCTTTTTGCCAAATGCCACCACGTCGCAGACGACGAGCAATACTACTGCTTCATATGTGTTGTTGCCCTGCCTCCAAGGCTCTACACTCGCGAGGCCGCAGCCGAACTCAGAAGTTGCACACTGGGTTTCTAGTGCTCCTGGGGACTGGCGTAGGCTGGGAAGACTCTACTTTTGGCATCTCGTACGTGGTTTTTGATTGCAAGAAGTTGGCAGGCCCTAAAACCCCGAAACCCTAAACCTTCAACCCCCAAACCCCAAGCCCTTCCCGAAATCCCCAAACCCCAAACCCCAAACCACAAACCCTAAACTCTAAGCCCTAAACCCTAAACCCTAAACCCTAAACCCTAAACCCTAAACCCATGGAAGGCCTGGCTTCGGCACCTCCTGGATGCCCTGGCCGCGGCGGTGTACGGAGCGCACGGCACCCGCGTGAGTGAGGCCGCGACGCGCGGAATGGGCTTGGGGTTGAGGGTTTAGGGTTTGGGGTTTAGGGTTTAGGGTTTAGGGTTTGGGGTTTAGGGTTTAGGGTTTAGGGTTTAGGGTTTGGGGTTTGGGGTTTGGGGTTTAGGGTTTAGGGTTTAGGGTTTAGGGTTTGGGGTTTAGGGTTTAGGGGTTTAGGGTTTAGGGTTTAGGGTTTAGGGTAAAGGGTTGAGGGTAAAGGGTTGAGGTTTGAGGGTTTAGGGGTTAGGTGGGGAGGTTCTTACTTTGTTCCGGTCTGTGGCCGCGCTGATCGAGTTTTCGTGTGAAGGCGTAGTGATTCGGGGGCTTGAGGGTTGTGTGGTTTTGGAGAATGTTCCGAGAGCAGGCTCAGGCAGTCTCAGGACAGTCAGCGCGTTGGGTGTAGAGGCTTTAGGGCTTCCTGGCGCATAGGTAGATTTGTTGGCTGGTTCGAGGACAAAGTGGATCTTGCAGTTTCGATCGTTTGGATCAGCGCTTGTGCTAGAGGTGACAGTTTTGAGAAACCTTGGTTTACAATGGCTTCCGCAGCTATCTAGGATGTGTAGCAAGCGGGTGGAACTTGCGAGCCTCGGATTTGTCTACAGAGAAGAAGCGTCGGAGACACTTTGTGCTTCAAGGCACTGTATCCCTGCCACGTGCTGTTCTTATTCAGACACCCGAGACCTGACGCATTGGATGCCAATTCCGCAAAAGCAATGCGTAAACCCTAAACCCTAAACCCTAAACCCTAAACCCTAAACCCTAAACCCTAAACCCTAAACCTTGAACCCTAAACCCTCAACCCTAAACCCTTTTCTATGTGAAAGCGAGGGCAACCGTGGTGCCACGGGTGCCGCACCCGAGTGGCCCCTTGGACTCCCAGCCGACTTCGCCCCTGTGGCGCCCTTTGTGGAGTCCCTCGCGCCGTAGGGCGACCCAGAGACTGTTTTTGTTTTCTTTTTCTCTATTGCTTCGTGGAAGAACAGCTATAGCGCGGATTGTGGAATGTTTCTTGAATGCTTCGGTTACAAGGCCCAGAGGGTTTTGGGCAGGTTGATGGGTTTGGGGGTTGGGCTTTAAGGCTTTCTTTTGGACTGAGGGTTGAGGGGTTGAGGGTCAGGGCTTTGGTTCTGAGAGTCTGGGGCACGGGGTGTTTAGACTGACATTCAGTCTCAAGCACAGCCTGGGTCAGGTCCCCATCCCCTAAACCCTAAACCCTAAACCCTAAACCCTAAACCCTAAACCCTAAACCCTAAACCCTAAACCCTAAACCCTAAACCCTAAACCCTAAACCCTAAACCCTAAACCTTAAACCCTAAACCCTAAACCCTAAACCCTAAACAGCATCAACAACAAAAAAGAAACCTTTGCCTGTGCGAGGGCTGAGCCCCTTTGCCTTGCCCTTCAAGCCCAGGTGCATGCAGCTCGTGCAGGCGGCCCTCCTGTGGTTTGAGGAGGCCAACATCCGGCACACAGCTGTGACGCCGGGGCCTGGACTTCCTGTGCTTGTTTGCTATTTTAGGGGGTCTATTGAAGGGTTCCCTTATTTCCGTAGACCCCCCCATTTTGTCCGAGGTTGCGATCTAGGGGGTTGGTTTTCCTGAAAAAGATACGCTATTCAGGTTTCAGGGTCTTGTGCGTTCGGAGACGGCGACATGGCTGGAAGGAGTCTCAGCTGTGGGGTTGGTTTCTCGCTGCCTAGAAGTTCGGGACATTTCGGGGCACATCCTCTAGCGTTGCAGGTTTCAGACTCTGAACCCTGAATTGGAGGAGCTTGCGCCCTACGGTTTGTCCATGGTTGTCCAGCTTATTATGCTTCCCAAACATAGGATACCCTTCATGTCCCGAAGACACGTGGCGCCCTTGCGTCTTTCCAGCTGAGGTACCGACCTCTGCAACTTCCAATGCTCGGGCTGCAGAAGCTGGTCGACCGGTGCCCCACCTGCTGCAAGCACCCAGAGGCCGATTAATACGAGGTTTTACGAAATAGGGGACCCCGAATGCCCCAAATACTTATAATAAGGACCCTATTCAAGAAGGTACCTTTAATTTCGCAAACCCCCGTATGTTCAGTGAGTATATTGCGCAGGACGGGTCGATAAAATATCGGACCAATGTTTCATTGATGTCTCGGCTATTGTGCATATCGGGACACCCGACGCATGCTGACACATGGCAATTCAGCTGGCAGAGCGCGTCTCCCATACAGAGGTACGTTGCTGCACGGAAATCGGGCGAACCTGTGCAGGACATGCAAAGAGGGTTTTTTGAATGTTTTTGATAAGAGGCTCTTTGTTTAGCAAGAGGCTTTCTTGGGTGAAGTTTGAGACTCGTCGTGCACGTGCAACAAATTGAACCGACCAGGCCGGACACTAACCAGAGCTAGAGAACATCCTTCTCGAAAGTTGCTGGGCACAGGTTCTAGTTGCCGAATCCCAGTGACTGGTGAGCAAGCCCTACTCCCGCAGGGAACGGTTCACATGACAGCAGCAACTCTTCAAGTTATTATGGCCGGAGTGATGTGCTCCAAAGGAAACCGGTCGGCTGGACCTCGGCTACTGGCTCTCCTTGGGCCAGGGGCTTACCTCCCCTCTTCACCTCCATGAATGTGCGCCAATCTCGAAAAGTTTGGAAAGGTTATGCTTTTCCTGCATGTGCACAGAAATCCTGAGTGATAAGAAGCAGCCGGTGCTCAGTACTCGGGTCAGCATGGGCTTTGGCACCTAAACCCTAAACCCTAAACCCTAAACCCTAAACCCTAAACCCTAAACCCTAAACCCTAAACCCTAAACCCATGAAGCATCCGCCCAGCAGCGGAGCCTCTGAGGTGGCGGATCCTTCTTCAGCTCTCTGTCTTCTCGCAGCATGGTCGCGGCCCTGGCCCGGTGGTACTACTTGGGGCATATAGGCTAAACCCTAAACCCTAAACCCTAAACCCTAAACCCTAAACCCTAAACCCTAAACCCTAAACCCTAAACCCTAAACCCTAAACTCCAAACGTCCAGTTGTGGTTTGTTGGGCGTCCTAGGTCCTAAGTGCGACATGCCAACCGCAGGGTAGGGAGAGGTGCTTGCAGTCAAGCCTCTCGAGTCTTAAGCTTCCGGAATCCCTATTGGTCTTATTTGTTGCTCTGCAAGCTCCCGCAGCTGATCTTCTCATGACTTACCCAGCACTGTTACCGCTGCTGCTGCTGCTGCTGCTGCTGCTGCTGCTGCTGCTGCTGCTGCTCTTGCTGCTCCTGCTGCTCCTGCTGCTCTTGCCGCTCCTGCCGCTCCTGCTGCTCCTGCTGCTGCTGCTGCTGCTGCTGCTGCTGCTGATGCTGCTGTCGTTTGTTGGCGCGGTTTGCGTGGAGTGGGTGCGGAGGATAAGAAAGGGTGCTGCCACGTTGACTCTATACAGGATCGTTAACACACTATTGGCGACCGAGTAGAACATCTCTTTATTGGTTGTGGTTGATCTGCAAGCAAAGATGGTTTGGATTCTGATGTTGAGAATGTTCCAGAGTTGAACTCTGTCCCTGCACCATCTCGGTCTTGCATGGGTGTCTGCTGTTCACCGCAGCCAGCACCGGGGTACGCCGCAGATTCGTCTTGGTCCCTCGTCGCGTGCTGTGTCCAGAGGGGGGAGTCCAGTTGCGAAGTGCAAGGCCATCTCCCGACTGGCGAAGACTCGTTGCAATGTGCTGGTGATCATCAGGCGCAGCCCTCAGAACGTGAGGCCTTGCTGCGTGTCCGAAGCCACATGAAAATCATTGCCAAGTGGCTGACATCTGTGCTCGCGCACCTTTGCAAAGCCACCTCTGCCCAGGCCTGATGAGACATCACCAAGCTATCCCAAGCATATGTCGCTGCCGGGGACACAGTCCGGGGCTCCTGCACAGCTTCCGCGTCCTAGACTTCTAAACCCTTCACAATCCCTAAGCCCCCAAGACCCTAAACCCAAAACCAGACACACCCGCCCCCCCCACAAGCCCCCCCCCCCAGGCGAGGAAGCAACGTGGACGACTCCATCTTCTCCCTGGACACCCTTTTCCGGATCGGGCGCATCACCCGCACCGTGAGCCCGGAGCCCCAGGCGATAGGGTTATTGGGGTTAGGTTTAGGGTTCAGGGTTAGGGTTTAGGGTTTAGGCTTTAGGCTTTAGGGTTTAGGGTTTGGGGTTTGGGCTTTAGGGTTTAGGGCTTTCAACACTTCAGGCAATTTAGGGCTTGAGGGTTTGGGCTACTCGGGGTTTTCGAAGGTTGGGGTTCAAGCTTGTTGGAGTTGTAGGCTGAAGTTCGGGGTTTCATTTTTGGGTGGTGTCGGTCGCCCGTTCCGAATTCTAGCACCACCAGGCTTTGAGCCTTTCAGCGCTGTAAGCTGTCAGAAGCCCTTAAAACCCTTCAAACCCTTATCAGCGCTGGAAACCCTATAAACGCCCTAGACCACCCACAACCCAAAAGACCCAAAAAACCCTAAACCCGAAACCCTAAACCCTAACCCCGAAACCTAACTTCCCAACAAAGGCTCTGAGCTGGACGTGGACGGCTCCGCACACTTCGCCGGGCCTCGGGCGCGGTGGCCGGCTTCCATCTCAGACTCGCGGGCTGATAGGGTTTAGGGTTTGGGGTTAAGGGTTTAGGGTTTAAAGTTTAGGAGGTCTTTCATAGGATTGGAATTATGGGTTTGTAAGGCTTTCAGAGGGTTCAGACTGATTATGGGTTTGTAAGGCTTGTAGAACAGGGCTTATCGGGCTTATGCTATTTTTTAAAATGTTTTCGTGAGTCAAGCATGTAGACGTTTTGAGGTGGCTGGAACCGGCAAGGCCTGTGGGTGGAAGAAGGTTTGGCTTCCGGGGCTCCCGCGCAGGTTGAGGAATGTTCCGAAGTTCTTAAACCGACCCCCTAAACGCTAAACCCTAAACCCTAAACCCTAAACCCTAAACCCTAAACCCTAAACTCTAAACCCTAAACCCTAACCCCTGAACCCTAAACCCTAAACCCTAAACCCTAAACCCTAAACCCTAAACCCTAAAAGGAAGCCGTGTGCGCTTACCAGGTGATCATCATCGAGGTCTACTCTGTTAGCTGCTTCACGGAGGCGCCATGCCGTGATCAGGGGAGCGCGTTGTAAAGGCAACCGAACGGCATCGGCCCGAAACTGTCTATGTATATATATATATATGCACACGCACATGTACATATGTATATATATATATATTCTCACACATATGAAGTATCAGGTCATGGAGCTGCTGCAGAGCCGGCAGCAGCTGCACCCCGGGGAGCTCGCGGCAAAGCTTGAGGACTGCACTTCGGAGGGCACGTCGGTGGGGGGATAGAGACACATCCCACGAACACCCGGCCACGCGGGGGGCCTGCGTTGGGGGGGGGGGGAGGGCTTCATTGGGCTTTTGAAGTGCACCGGCTTCGGCTCTTCCACCGTTTGGTGGCTCTTGAAGGCCATGAGGAGGGCATGCTCTTGAGGTGCGCTTCGGGGTGGGCGGGGTCTGATTCCACGCTGGCACAAAGCCAGGACGGCTCCGGGCCTCTGCTCGGCGTTCGGGTATGAGTGAGTTTTTGTGTATGTGTGTGTGTGTGTGTGTGTGTGTGTGTGTCTGTGTGTGTGTGTGGGGGATCCCTGTTACCAAGGTTGAAGAGCAATGAGCTATAGCGTCCAGTTTAGAGCGATTTTCGCAGTTTGCAGTCTGCGCCAAGTTTTTTGAGCAGGGGGACTGGGCACTCTGTGACTGACCCAGTCTAACAAAGCTAGGTCACAGAGTGGGATACTGCACCTGGCCAGTGCAGCGTACCTGCCAATTTGAACAGGGCTTGTTTGTGATGCTGTTTAGGTCGCTGTGCAAGCCCTTGTTTCGTGTTATATCTAGAGTACACTCATGTGAGGGTTCATGCAGGCTCTGCCTTTGAAATCTTCACCTCTAAGACAATCGTGAGAAGAGGGAGGATTGCACGAGTGTGTGTGTGTGTGTGTGTGTGTGTGTGTGTGTGTCTGTGTGTGTGTCTGTGTGTGTGTGTGTGTGTGTGTGTGTGTGTGTGTGTGTGTGTGTGTGTGTGTGTGTGTGTGTGTGTGTGTGTGTGTGTGTGTGGTGTGTGTGTGTGTGTCTGTGTCTGTGTCTGTGTGTGTGTGTGTGTGTCTGTGTCTGTGTATGTGTCTGTGTCTCTGCGTCTGCGTCTGCGTCTGCGTCTGCGTCTGCGCCTGTGTCTGTGTCTGTGTCTGTGTCTGTGTCTGTGTCTGTGTCTCTCTGTGTGTGTGTGTGTGTGTGTGTCTGTGTGTGGGTGTGTCTGTGTGTGGGTGTGTGTGTGTGTGTGTGCGGCTCGGGCGAGGCGGGTTGGGATAATGTTGTGATCTTGTCCCATGAAACTTGTGCTCTCAGCAGGCTATGGCCCACAGCCCCGCAACCTTGGAACCCATGCAGAGCCTCCACGAACATCAGAAGAGTAATGCAGGAGCCTACTTCTGATGGATTCGAGCCACCCTCCCCCCGCCCCCCCACATCCAGACCGCAAAACCACAAAAAGAAAACCCAAACCTAAACCCTAAGACCCCAAAAAAGCCTCGGAACCCAAAGCTCCAGGAATGGGTGGTTTCAGCTCCGCCCGACAGGGACCGGGGTGGTGGTTTCTCCTATGTCTCATTGCTCGAAACAGGGTTTAGGATTTAGGGTTTAGGGTTGAGGGTTTAGGGTTTGAATTTCGGATTTAGGGTTTAGGGTTGAGGGTTAGGGAGAGGTGCAGAGTTCGGTGAAGAGTGTCAAGCCTAAAGTCCTGGCTTCGAAAAGTTGTCTTTGGATATTCCCTGAGTCCATACAGGGCTGAGGCTAAAACCCCCAGAAACCCCAGAAACTTGTGAAACCCTAAAGCAAGAGTGTCTGACATACGAGCATCCGCAGGTTTGACCTGGAGAATGGAATTTGGGGGTTTGGGGATTGCAGGGTTTCTACATAGGGTCTAGAGTTTTCAACTTTAGTATCTGGGGGCTGAATTAGGGTTTCCGGTTTGGGAAGTCTGAACCCTAAACCCTAAACGGCCCGAAGCCCCTGAGCTCCGCCCTGTGGCGCCGGATCTCCAGACTCTACAGAGCATCCCAGCTCCTGAGCCGCTCACCTTTAGGCCAGGCCATGGTCTAGGTTTTAGGGGGGTTTAGGAGTTTAAGGTTTAGGGTTTAGGAGCCTAGGGTTTAGGCGTTTAGGAGTATGAGAGTTTAGGAGTTCGGGCCTAGGGTTTCCACACGTAAGGGTTATTCTCTTCATCTTTTTTGCAGGAAGCCGACCGGCGACTGGCCGCCGGGCAAGTCCTGCAGAAGGCCCCGCGGCTTGCTTTAGAATCCAGGTGGACCGTACCAATGTACGCCGATTCTTCTGTGCGGTGTGCACAAGCCTCGACCGAAGTACACGCTCTCAACGCCTCATGCGGTATAGGTCAGTCTCCCGACCCTTGGTCCACCCCGCCGGGATCAGGCGGCTGCTGACATGAAAGGCAATGGCATCCTGAAGGCAGGGCTTGGCAGTTGGGGCAGTCCTGGGGTTGCGGGGCCTTTCGCGTTTCGGGCTGCAGGTCGTCAGCTATTGGCGCATCGAACCCACATCAAGTTTCCGTGCTTGCATTCCATGAGAGGACTGAACAAGCTCTCCTCACTTGAGCCTGTCAGTCTCTGTAGGTCTTGCTTGCAGTGTTGCTGTAAGGATTTGTTCAAGGTCAATTCACGATCTTCCAAGACAACAAGCTTACAGTCCATCCACTGTTCAAGCATGGTTTCAAGCGGTGAGAGTCTTCATGGAGGTCGCAACCTAAGAGCCAGCCTCGCCAGGCAAAGTCTGCCGAGGTGGACACCTTCATGCAGAAGTCCCGGCAGATGCTCTCCAAAGCGGCAGCTCTGTGGCATTCTCTGGCATTGGAGGTGCTGGGACTGGGTTTCGTGGTATGCTCGCAGAATGCTGCGGTTGAGCCCGGATATCTCATACTACAGCCTTTATATTATATAAAACCCTAGGAGCCTGTATGATGGAAGGGAAGGCAGAGTCAAGAGCCCAGGCAGAGACTGCCATTGCCGCGGGCCAGCTTGAGACTGCGACCGAGGCCTGTTAGTAGCAGTGCTGTGCAGGGCAGAGATCTCTGCAGGTCTTAAAAGGAAGTGCCCTAAACCTTATAAACCCTAAGGAAGCCCTTAACCTTAAACCTGAGACCCTAGACCCTCAGCCCTAAGCCCTACCTTTTCAAACCCCCAAACACCAAACCGGAGCGCCCCTGAATGCTTTGCTTTGGCAGGCGCTGCTGGCAAAAGTTCGGGCCTCAGAGCGTTCTGGGGCCCTGAGGTGAAGTTGTATTATGTAGGGTTCGGAATCGTTACTAATCGTATTCCTTTATGGTCCCTTTAAAAATATCCTATTATTCCCCCCCCCCCCCCCCCCCAAAGAAAAAAAAGAATAACCTGTTTAAGACAGCGAAGCCCCTATATTGGGGCTCAAGGGGTTTAAAGCTTGAGGAGCCATTTAAGGGCTGCAGGGCTCGCAGGTTTGGACGGATTTTCTCTGCGTGTTGGTCTTCCTGCATGGGCCTTCGCCTGTCCCATCTGCGCTGCGTGGAAGGAGGGAGCACCCCGAG
Organism: Symbiodinium natans; assembly: GCA_905221605.1. Classification (NCBI taxonomy): domain Eukaryota; class Dinophyceae; order Suessiales; family Symbiodiniaceae; genus Symbiodinium; species Symbiodinium natans. The sequence continues at coordinate 203,208 of CAJNDS010002228.1, forward strand.
GGACACATTGCACGGCCCCACTGCTTTTCTGGCCTTTCGAAGTCATACCCTCTGCGAGCCCAAACCCTTCAGAAACCTCTTTAGCACTAACACCCTACAACCCGAAAGCCTCCTCAACAAAAAGTCCCAGAACCCTAAAGCCCCAAGCCCTGAAGGCTTCTTCTTTGGGTTGCCGCTCCCCGCAAAGGTTCGGGTTCGCATGTTTGCCCTCACTTCCTTCCGATCCCCTGCGCAGGCCCGCATTCCCGGGAGCAACAAGGAGAAGGACTGCATGCAGGCTGCCGCAGTTCACAGGGCTGAAGTAGCTTGAACTCTAAGCCGCATTTTTGCAGAATGCGAGTGCTCGTTGGCGTGTTTTCATGTCTCTGTCAACTGGTGGTGCGGGCGCTCTGTGCGCTCTTCGCAGTGGTATGTGCTGCTGTCGGCACATGAGTTGAAAAGCTGAAATCAAACTTCCTGGCGCTCTTGTCCATGGATGCGTGCAGCATTTAGTTGAGAAGAAACATTTCCAAGGCAGCCCTGTTCCAAGTTACTCGGAGTTGACCTCAGTATTTTCCATGCGTTATGCGGATTCTGAATTCCTTGTGGGCAAATGGGCAAATGGTGTTCAAGAAGATTGTGGCAAGCGCACTTAGACGTTGGTATCTCGAGCACGCACGGTCCATGATGTATGTATTTTAAGCAAGACTCAGATGATGAGACAACTCCACTCGAGGCCGTGATTACATGCCACTTCAACCCTTCCGGTTGAGACGTGAGTCTACAGTCTCGTGATCTTTCATGATAGCTGTGAACTCGTATGAGTTTTTGATAAAATACAGCATCCAGAGTGTATAATCTACATTGCAAATATATATATATATAGATATAGATATAGATACAGATATAGATATAGATGTAGATGTAGATATGGATATGGATATAGATATAGATATAGATATAGATATAGTGCAATTAATGTATGTGTGTGTATATATATGTATATACATATCACATGTGATTTGTAGATCTCCATGGAAGGCCATCGATCTCCTGAAGAAGCAATATGGCGACAGCTGGGGTCCCAGCCCACAACAGCTGCTTTCGTGACAGACGGCTCCGGAGTGAACTTGGATTTTAGGCCATCGCTGTGAACCCACCTACAAACCCCCGGACAAAAAGCAAAAAAGCAGAACATTGAACCCCGAAACTCAGATTCCTCCCTGTAACCCCCCCCCCCCCCCAAACCCTAGACCCGAAAGCCTAAACCCTGAACCCCTACACCCTAAAACCTAAACCCATGTGTGCAACAGCCTCCATGCGGCAGGTCACCCGCAGACGCAGAACGCCAAGACGGTGGCCATGGGACTGGGAGTTGCGAGCTTGGCCTGTGGTTTTGTTTTGCATGCTGGTTCGGATTTGCCCCCCTTCTACTAGCAGTCCTTAATAGGGGTAATAGTACCACCAATTAGAATCCCTATTAAGGACTGTTAGCATAAGGGGGAACATCCCAAGGTGGGGGTTTTAGGGGTTTTAGGTTTTATGGGGTTTAGCTACAGGGTTCATAGGGTTTAGGGTTTGGGGTTTTTGAATGCTTGTGTTTATAGCGCTTATAGGGTTCATAGGGTTTAGAGGATTTGTAGGGTTTAGAGGGTTTATAGGGTTCATAGGGTTTATAGGGTGCACAGGGTTTGCAGGGTTTAGAGGGTTCAGGGTTCATAGGGTTTACAGGGTTTATGGGGTTCATAGGGTTTACAGGGCTCAAGAGGGTTCATAGGGTCTATATGGTTTGTAGGGGGGCTTTAGGGCTTATAGGGTTTCAGGGTTTGTAGGGTTCGGGGGATGTATGTCTTGTTTGTCGGCTTGTTTTTGTGAGTCCTGGGGTTGCCCAGCCCATCCAAGTAGTTCGACAGGATTTGGCAGCGCAGCATCGCACTGCCCTTGCGGAGCTTTTTCTGGTATGTAGCAAGTGGAAGGATGGCTTTTTTCCGTTCACCTCCTACATCGGGTTTCGGGCAGCTTGTTTTGAGGGACCCAGGGCTCTTGGCTCAATGGCTTATGGCTTAGATCGAAAAGGAGAGAGTAGCAAAGGTTCAGCCGTTCTGCTGCACTTAGGTTTTGAAAAACAGCAGCTTGAATGTCCGTTGGTCTCAAATTCGGCTCGGCCTTGTCGACTCTTGATGCGGGCCGTTCTGGAAGCGGGCTTGTATGCACTTAGGATGCTCCCCCTTATTCTAACAGTCCTTAATAGGGAATATAATTGGGGGTACGAGAATCCCTATGAAGGATTGTTAGTATAAGGGAGAACATCCCAACTCTACACGTTGACCCTTGGCATCAGGTGCACATCTGACGCGCCGGAGAGTAGGAGGTCTGCCGGTGGCAACCTGAAGAACACCTTTCGGATGCCACGAGCTCTTGCACATTCATACGGGAGTCTTCCCGAAATCTCTATTTACTACTAAGTTACTCTTGGGGTCTAGAGCAGAGCAGCGACTTTTCTGGGAAGGCCCGCAGGGAAGTGGCGGGCCAAAGACGCCTGCTGCTCCCGGCTAATGATCCCACGGAAGCGCCCTAGAGCCAGGTGTAGGCATTGAGGTAGAGGGCTGGGAGTTTCTGAGTCTTTTCTTACTTAAAAGGGGTGTATCAGGCTAAGGGCTTCTAAGGGCTGAGACGGCTTTATGGGGTTGGCTGAGAAGGGTGTTTTGAGGGCTTAGAGGGGTTTCAGGGGCTCACGCCGACTGAAGGGCTTCATTTGGACCACGGGCCTGTATCTTAAAACATTAGCATCAGCAGATTCGGATCTACGAGTTTGGGGTTTAGGGTTTAGGGTTCGGGCATCTAGGGGCTCCCGGTCAGATCATCTCAAGCGGGGACGGGATTCTAGGACGGCAGGTTTCCGAATTTGTTCCCACACGCCCTGAAGCCTTTGTGGTACTTTAGTGTAACTTTATATCCTTGCCTTTTTTGGGTGTATTGGGTTTCTTATTAAGGCAGCTAAAAGTTTAATTTATAGCTACCCTCCTGAGTGCAGCCCAGAAGCCTCCAGCGTCATGCTGCACATCCTAAGGGACTTGCTTTCCATTCGCATGGTGAAGCTCTGCTACCTCTACTTGGGCCTCTTAGGGTTTAGGGTTTAGGGTTTAGGGTTTAGGGTTTAGGGTTTAGGGTTTAGGGTAAACCCTGAACCTAAACCCTAAATCCTAAACCCTAAACCCTAAACCCTAAACACGTTGCACCAAAGGCCCAGGCACTTAGCTCTCTCCATGCAGGCTGTTGCAGCTCAGAGTTTCAGTGCCACGATGTGATGCGCGGTCAAAAAGCTCGGGCCATGTGAACTCAACTACCTTAGTGGGACAATTTCCGCCCTAAACCCCAAGAACATCCCCAACCACCCCCCTCAAAAGCCTCAAATTAGCAAGAAACACCCAAACCCATCCAAACCCCCCAAAAGCCCCATACCCGTAAGATCCAAAAAGCCCGAAAAAGCTGCAGTCCCTAAAATCCTAAACCTGAAACCTTAAATGAAACCCTAAACCTTAAATTAAACCCTAAACTCTAAACCCTGAAACGTTGAAACTAAACCCTAACCCCCAAACCACAAATCCTAAATCCGAGCCCTAAACCCTAAACCCTAAACCCTCAACCCTCAACCCTCAACCCTCAACCCTCAACCCTCAACCCTCAACCCTCAACCCTCAACCCTCAACCCTCAACCCTCAACCCCAAACCCTAAACCCTAAACCCTAAACCCTAAACCCAAACTCGGGCGATTCGACGCCCGAGACACTCCGGGCCCGGGGCTCCTGACTCGCCCTAGTGTGTCTACGGACTCATAATTTTGGGCGGTTTAGGGTTTGGGGTTTAGGGTTTAGGGTTTAGGGTTTAGGGTTTAGGGTTTAGGGTGTAGGGTTTAGGGTTTAGGGTGTAGGGTTTAGGGTTTGGGGTTCGGGGTTCGGGGTTAGGGTTAGGGTTCAGGGAAAAGGTGAAGGGTAAAGGCTCCTGCTTAGGGTTTGGTTTCAGGGTTTCGGGAACAGGGCTTATTCCGTTAGGGTCCAGAAAGTGACGATACTTCACAAGAAGCCCAGGGATATGCCACATGTATAAACTTTTTGATACGGGCTTTGGGATGATTGTGTAGGTGGGATCAGATCATGGACTAAACCCTCAGCCCTAAACCCTGAACGCTCAACCCTCAACCCTCAACCCTCAACCCTCAACCGTAAACCCTAAACCCTAAACCCTAAACCCTAAACCCTAAACCCTAAACCCTAAACCCTAAACCCTAAACCCTAAACCCTAAACCCTCAACCCTCAACCCTAAACCCTAAACCCTAAACCATGAGCTGGCTGTCCCATTGTGAGTCTCAAGCCCCGCACACGCCGGCCACCACCCGCATCACAGCCATGGGAAAGACGGCGAAGAAGGAGAAGACCAGCGCGAGCAAGGACCCATTAAGGGGGTTTAGGGTTTAGGGTTTCGGGTTTAGGGTTTAGGGTTTCGGGTTTCGGGTTTAGGACCTGATAAACATCACCTAAAGTCCCTCCGAGGCCGTCTGGAAAACCCTTGGCCATGGGTCTGCAGCCACGTCCTCTCTGTTTGTGGGAATGGCCTTCTGGCAGTTTGTATGGGATGCATGTTGCATATGAGATCTCGGAAGTGTGCTGAGTCTTTCTCAACTCTGTCCTTGCGGAGTGTGGGTTGGCAGGAGCCCACCACCCGGGATTGCACCATCCACCTGCACCTTGGCTCTCAGAGGTTCAGAGAAAACGTCGTCACTTACCATTACTCGCGCCAGTGCCCTGTACACTACGTCGTGTAGCCTTATCAGAGGAGCCAGGCATGCACAGAAGGAGCCCAGTCACCGGATGGTGTGCTCAGAGGCTGAGATTGCAGTCAAGCATCAGTCTTACTACTTACTACATCTTACTGCCTTGTTGATGAGTCCCCACGCAAGGAAAGAGGTTGCTTCCCCCGAAACCCAACCCCCAAACCCTAAACTCTGGCTTTCCTCAAGAGCGAACAAGGCATAAGCACATGCAGAAGATCTCCTTCAAGAAGAGAGCTCCCCGCGCAGTCCGAGTGGCTCTAGCCTTGGCCATGACAGTGCAGTGAAGCATTGGGAAAGATTATTATATACAATATGCCAAGAATATACTACTTAATACACTCTATAACTTACTATAAAGAACTATACAGTATAATGTATATGCTATATATAACAATATGTATTTTGCTCTTTATATATATATATATATATACATATATACATATATATGAGATACGATGTGTATATATATATATATGTATATATATATAGTACTATATATATATATAATGTTCGCTATATATATATATATATATATATATATACATACATATAGACTTCTACAACCTATTATGTTCTATTGCAACATATCATGTTGCATTATCCTGTATGGTGTATCATGGGCTCCGACCACCAAGGGCTTCTTCTTGTTAGTCGTGCATTCAAGGGAAGCGTGGCAAGTTGGAATCACGCCACAGTCATGTCTCGATATACCAGACACAGATACCATTGTGAGAAGCTGCCTGTGTGGCGCTGCTGAGTGCTGTTGCTGCAACGGATGATCATGAACCGGATTGAATGCCGAGGTCTGGGGACCCCCACCCCAAACCCAAAACCCAAAACCCTGCAAATTATCTCTCGGGAATCCCGGCCCTCGACATGTTCGGTGTAGGACTTAGGGTCCCAGGGTTGCTTGGGGGATTCTGGTGGGAGGGCGCTCTTTTAGGTAACTTAGGGGGCATGCCCCAAGACTCAGAATTTCAGGTCCGCCAGTTCGCGAGCAAGGTCATGTTCACAAAGGATGTCCGAATCGACTCTCGTGCTGCAACTCAGTGTGACACGTCGGTTTTTCATGACACTCCGGCTGCTCGTTACATAATTACCATTCCATTTTCGTGGGGGATCCCTATCTTGTGTCTCCATCAGCCACATGCCTTTGAGACTTCGCCAACGGCCTTGCCATCTAAGCCACTTGCCTCTGCAGCAGAGACTTCGCCCGCGCCGGCAAATGCTAAAGGTTCACTGCTGACTGTTGTATAGGATTGGCAAAGCTCTATTTAATGGACAGCGGTAACTTGCCTTCAATGACATCATCAAGCCTCGTCAACCACGCGACGAGACAAAGAACGTCTGTGCCAAGGGCGTATGCAACGCCCCGCGGGGACTTACAATCGGCTGAGTCGATTTTCCTGGTTTCCTTGTCAGGCAGAAATGCTAGCTGCTAGCTGCTAGCAGTTGCACATGTCACGGGGGATAGGCCATCCTCCCGCAGACCAAGCGGTTTGGTCATGTGCGGAGCTTAGGGCCGAGAATAGGGGGCTGCTGAGGACACCAAGCTGAACAAGTTTCTGTGGAGCAACGGCATCCGCAATGTGCCCCGGCGGGTGCGCGTGCGCCTGTCTCGCAAGCGCAATGAGGACGAGGAGGCTACGGCACCTTGGCCGGCACCGGAGTTGGGCTTTGCTTTTTTCTTTGCTGCGCGGAAGCTCATCGCACCACCTGCTTCCGTGCTGGCTGTGTGTAAGTCCTTTAGTCATATAATATTCTATGTGAGGAGAAGATGTTCACCTTGGTCCAGCACGTGCCGGTCGAGAGCTTCAAGGGGCTCCAGACCGAGAACGTCCGGGATGAATGAAGCAACAGGCGTGGATTCGTGATGACATTAGCTGGCTCATGGTACTGGGGTACAGTGCCAAAGGATGTTCGGCATTGCCCGTTGCGAAGGGATGATCTATGTTGCCTTAGTTGTGTCCGGCACTTTGGACCCTTGGCGCATGGTGCACCTTCCTTCTCTTCCCCGGTTGCTTCTGTGTCAGGCACTGAGTGACGTGTGAGGGCAGCGGGTCGACGGCAGAAGGAAAAGTGTGCGGTCTGCCTCTTGATGCTTTGAATCGCAGGGTTCCTCGAAGGCTTCGTTTCTATCGCGAGGACTACGGCCATAGTGACATAGCATCAGCATTTTTCAGGCGAAGAGTGCTGACACTGTGTTGACTTCTGTCACCTGGCTCTGCTCAAGCCCCGATGGGGCCAGCTTGGTTCAGCACATCTTTGTTCTGAGTTGCGGCTTCTCGGAATGTTTGCAACGGCCAATGATCGAAGCGTAGGCATCTCACAGACTGTAAATGTCGCTATGTCTAGCAAACGCTGCACCTTGTCGACCATGACACCATAGCCATGACTGCAGTCATAGCAATGCTGGACTCATTGCACAAATATTAGAAGAGAATGAGAGAAAGTACCAGTCGGCTGCGTGGGTTTCAAACGAGGTGTGCTGTATGCCGGAGACGGGTTCCGCGGCTCAGGGTCCAAAGCAATGGATGGGCATCGCGAGAAATCAGTGGATCAGCGCACTCCTGAGCTGAAGCCCTTAGCGCATTCATAAAGACACTGACGTATTGGGCAACTTGGGGGCAGCAGACCCAAACCCTAAACCCTAAACCCGAAACCCTAAACCCTAAACTTTAAACCCTAATCCCTAAAGCCCTGACATCCTCAAGCCCCGACATCCGAAATGCCAAACTCTCTAGGCTTTCAGTCGGCATGCTCGCGTCACTGATGCAGCTTCAGGCACGCTTGGACCCTGCCTTGGTCTATAAGGGGTTTAGGGTTTAGGGTTTAGGGTTTAGGGTTTAGGGTTTAGGGTTTAGGGTTTAGGGTTTAGGGTTTAGGGTTTATCTAAGGAGGGACCATTAGAAGGGACCCTTAATCAAATTCCCCTATACTTATTTAGGTACATAGGGACTAGACAAGGCATATATATATATATATAACTGTATATATATATATATGGGTTATATATGGGTAACCCATATATAACCCCTATATATAGCTTGTAGAGTCCGATATGTACCTAAATAGCCCTTAAATAACCCCCAAAGTCCCTCATAAGGGTCGGTGAGAAGGGTAGAATGTAGGGTTTCTATGGCCTCTTTTAGGGTTTATAGGGTTACAGGGTTTTATAGCCTCTTACAGGGTTTACAGGGTTTGTAGAGTTTTTCTAGGCTTTAGGGACGTTGAGGGTTCATCGATCAGCCCTTTTGTGAGCGGGGATTCAGGAAAGGCTCACGCAGACTGCAGCTCTACAGGAGCTTATCGACCCTGGGTCAGTATTGCCCTGAAGCCCTTGAACCTTGAACCCAGAAGCCCCTAGAAGCCATTGCTCTGAAACCCGAAGCCTAAAACCGCTCGACCCGAACTGAAAAATCTAACGCCCGAAAACTCTCAACCCTTTCCAAGCTTGAACGCCCTGGAACCCTAAACCCCAAACCCCAAACCCCAAACCCTAAACCCTAAACCCTAAACCCTAAAACCCGAAACCCTCTTTTTCAGGGCTGCCGGGGCTACACCCCGATCGACTCCGCCCGCGCGGCCGCCGACCTCCAGGAGCTCCGTTCCGCGACGCCCGCCGCGGAGGCCAGGGGGGGGGGGGGCCTCGAACAGTCGCCGTGGGGGGCTTCCGCCTTGAATCCTATAGGTTAGGTTTTAGGTTTTAGGGTTTGGGGTTTGGGGTTTGGGGTTTGGGGTTTGGGGTTAAATAGGGCTTACGATATTTGGGGTACCTTCTTGGGGTCCTTATTGTCAAAGGGTTCTACTATTTGGGGATCTATATTTGGGGGCCCCCTATCTTCGCAAACCCCTATGTGTTGAACCTTAAGCCAAGAGCCTAACTTCTAAACACTAAGGGGGCTCAGGATTCCGGGTCTGAAAGGGTTCCGAGGGTTCTGCAGGCCAGCCGGGTATACAACATGTAGGAACAGCCCCTCAAAAACCCGGGGGTGGGGGGTGGGGGGCGGGTGGGGTCGGTTAGAGTCTTCTTGCGGGGCTCGAGTGCTGTTCGGCTTGGACTCTTGACGGTTTACTTGGTGGTTGGCTTGCTTGGTTGGGTTCAGGGTTTAAAGCCTCCCCCTCCGTCCCAGCATCGCAGTCATCCGTGTCATTGCAGGCACGCCAGCAAGTCCGGGAGGATTTGCAAAGCTTCTGGTCCAGGTGCATTCCTTATGTGATATCAGGGACCTGTCGTAGATCTCTTCTGAGTGGATTCTGTTAGGAGGAGGGCTTGCATCCCTCCACACTCATCCGACCAACGATGAATGCTGTGTCGCTGCAAGCTTGCACCGAACCTGGCTTAGGTTTAGGGTTTAGGGTTTAGGCCTCAGGGTTGTGGGCTTTCGACAGTTTTCGGGTGAGAGGAAATGCAACTAGGAGGCGTGCACATACCCTTTCCGTTCCCATCTACCTCTCTCTCTCTCTCTCCCTCTCTCTCTCTCTCGCTTGACTTGAAGCATCTTTCCATCGATCATACCCCGAACTACACACCCTCCCTAAACCCTCACGGTCCCAAACCCGAACAGCCCTAGCAACCCCACCGGAGAAGATTGCCAGGCTGCGCCGCTTACGCCGTGGCCGCAGGTCAACCCCCTAGGAGGGTTCTAGGGCTTACAACGGCTACAAAAGGTGTAGACACACACACACACACACACACACATATATATATATATATGTATGTACATACATGTATATATATATATACATATATATATATGTACATGTATATACATATACGTGCATTCCTGGAGGTCCAGCCGGCACCGGGACAGCGGCGGCAGCCGCAGCCGATCCGAGGGGCGCCGCGAGAAGCGCCGCCTGATGCTCAGACAGGGCCTGGTGGTTTAGGGTTTAGGGTTTAGGGTCTAGGGTTATTATTTTAAATTTAAGGGCCCAAAACCATCCAAAACTACATAAACATAAGGATCCTACTATTGGGGTCTCTTGATGGGCGTGTGGTTGCTTTGGGTCGCAAGCTGTCTACGTTTTTCTGTTTCTTCAGGGTTGAAGGAGCCAAGGCTTTGCGGCAGTAGAGGTCTCAGAGTTCAGGAGATTGCAGGAGCTCGGCGTCTTGAGACTTGGTTGATTCCGTCGTTTCTCATTTGTCGCTGGCAGTTGTCCATGGCACTTTTCAATGTGTTCAGTTGGGAATGTAGTCCAGTATGTTTGGGAACCATGATTTGATTTTCCGCCTTGTCGTTCATAGAACACTTCACGGCCAAAACAAAGTGTGCAGTCTGGTTTGACCGTGCTTGGGAGTACCTCTTCCCGGCCGCTTCGAGGTTCAGAAGGGGCCTTACGTAGCCTGAAGAACAACACGCATGGAAACCGAGAACCGAATTTCCAAACTCGCCGCACAGTCTGCTGGCGCAGACTGCAAGACCAAAGGCTGAATCGCGCCTGCGCAGTCCAAACGACGTTGCGGCTTCCATTAGAATTTCTGTATCTCCCTGCTTGCAAACTTAGGGCGCCATTGGCATTCCTATTTTGTGAACTCAGCTGTGACGTTCTCATGTTGAAGTTGAATACTTACATGAAGTGCTTGCAGCTTGGTGTGGCCGAGCAACTAGGTCGACGTCGCCGCCGTGCTGAGCGAAAAGGCGGGTGCACAATCTTGCAGTGCTTTTTCACGATCTTCAACAGCCATGCAAGTGCCTTGGGATGTTCCCCCTCATACTAACAGTCCTTAATAGGGATGATAGTACCCTCTATTATAATCCCTACAAAGGACTAAGGACCATTAGAAAAAGGGGGAACATCCCAGAAAGTGCCCCAAGAATGCTCATGCCTTCGTCGCTGCACCCATGCCTCGGAAGCAAGACGCACAAGAGGTCACACGTCCTCCAGGTCCAGCGCGAGCCATTCAGGCCTTGCAAAGCTCAGAAGTACTGATTGTTGGGACAAAGAAAGCATGTATATATGTATATATATATATATATGTTCCTCAGTAGTCAAGGTGTCAGAAATCCAAATTTAAAGGGTTGAGTCGGGGATTGATTTGCTTTGTTTTGCGGTTGACGGCCTTTCTTTTTCCTGTGGAACACGAAGCGTGGACAGTTGAATGGTTGAATGAAGAAGACGGACTGCGGATATAAGTTGGCAGCCACTAGTGTCTAGGGATCTGGGTTCCAAACCATACAACCGAAACCCGAGCACGACTATCTGCAAGGCCCTCGGCATGGCCGTGGAAGCAGTGAGAGTCTCTCGCGTCGAAGTGCCTCGCACAGCCCTGGAAAACAATCGTCGGGCTGCGCGTGTTGACGTCGGAGCCGGTTGCGCCCGGATCCAGGGTTTAGGGTTTAGGGGTTTACATGAGCTTTGCTGTCCTGGCAGCTTGGAATGCTCAAGGACATCCTTGTCCAGATACGAACATGCAGCCACTCTAGAGACTTGCAAGCTACACAGCTTTGGGGGTAAAGTGCAACTGAATGCCTTGCCGCTCCTGTAGGATGCTGACGTGCACTAGCTCAGAGGTCGAGAAAAGCCGTTTCAATTATGCGAGGCAGTGCTTTAGGGAGTGTAGGGCTAGAGTGGCTATTAGGGGTTCAAAGCTGGTAGTATTAGGTTTTAGGGCTCTAGGGCTACAGCGTTATAGCATTTAGGGCTTCTGTTGCTCTGCTTCTGTCAGCCATGGACTGGAAGCGGCGTCGCACGCTGGCGACCGGTCAGGTCAAGAGGCTGGCCAGCCCAGTACCCAGCTTTTCTTCTTACAAACCCTAATCCCTAAACCCGAAACCCTAAACCCTAAACCCTATAGGGCTCACCCCATTAAGAATTAAAAGCATGTCCGCTCAACTGGGCGTCAAATCACCCTCCAACATCCGCAAAACACGCCGAGTCGTGGGCGGCACGCATGGCAATGAAACGAACGGCGTGCACCTGGCCAAGCATTTCCTCAGGACCATCTGTTTTGCATTCGGGGTCTCGCCTTGCTTCCTTATGTACATTCTGTCTCTATATATATATATACACATACATACATATATATATATATATTAATCATGATTACTATTATTTTGTATTATTACAATTATTTGTGTTTTTTATTTATGGTTGCACAGCTGGCAAGGCAAGGAGACTGCTCTAGAGCATGTTCAGTCCTCTAGCTCTGGCTTGTCAGGGAGGGGTTGTTAGTAGACAGTTCTTTGGCGTTGCGTCTCCGTTCAGGAATCCGTCGTTAGTCAAGCGTGGCTCCTTTGAGACGGAGGCACGGTCCGGCGCGCACACGCGCAGGTCAACAAAGTAGCATCCAGTTTGAAAGCTCCCGGCTGCTATTCAAGCATCACGTCAACGAACCGATGCGAAAGGCAAAGGCACACGAGTCTTCGGTCCAAGTCAGACTTAGCCTGACTAGGTCTTGCTCTCCAACACTGCGGCCATAAAGCAGAACACGCGATATGTGGAGGAGGACTTGAACAGGCACGATCTCTCCCTCTCTCTCTCCCTCTTTCTGTGTTTTTGGGCTGTTGGTTGCATTCATGTCTATTGTTTTCGGTGGGGGCAAGCGCTGCCACTGCATCTCTCGCACCCTGAAGACCACCCTTGCTAACCAGAGTGGACGCTTAGTTGGCTTGGAAGAGCCGAGCCTGAAAGCTCAAAGGGGGTTTAGGGTGTAGGGTTTTAGGGTTTAGTGTCTAGGTTTTAGGGTTTAGGGTTGAGGGTTTAGGGACTAAATTCGTCATTGGTGGAAGAAGCCTTGCGGCCTCGCCTTCCCAAGACTCCTTGAAGCTCTGAGTTCGAAGAAGCATCGGAACCGTTCCAGCTAGAAGCCCCGAACCCTAATCCCTAATCCCTAAACCCTAAACCCTAAACCCTAAACCCTAATCCCTAAACCCTAAACCCTAGAACCCTAAACCCTAAACCACTCTGCAGGTGCTACCTCCTGGCCGATCTGCAAGACGACGAGAAATCTGGATCCAGCCTCGAGCGCAAGCGCGCCCGCGAGGCGAGTCTGGGGTTTGGGGCAGACTTAGGGGGCGCGCGCAACTGCAGGGTGTAGGGTTTACCGTATGGGGTTTAGGGTTTAGGGTTTAGGTGAGGGTTGAGGGTTTAGGGTTTTCGGGTCTAGAAGAACAGGTCTGGGCCGCTGTCTCGATGTGGGAGCCACCAATGATGAAAGCTCTTCAGGATTTTTCAGCATGCTTGCCAGGCGAATCTCCGGAGTCTCCTAAACCCATCAATCGGTTTGAGGCTAAATCCCAAGTCCAAGACCCTCTCTACCAACCAGCATGCACCTGCACTGTGGCCCTATCGACTCTTTTTGTCCCCTGATCCTCGTGTTGTGCTTCCCCGAAGGTGGATGCCGCCCTGGGCCCCAAGAGCTCCGACACACCCCGCTGCGCAGGGGCCACAGCTTCTTTGGGGGAGTAGGGTCGGGTAGTGTAGGGATGTGTAGGGTAGGGCAGGGGAAGGCTTGGTGTTCAGGGATTTTTTTGGGGATGTTCGGTCTTATCACGGGCATGCGGCCTGAGGACTTCATTGTTGATCTGCACAACACGACCGCGGCCACCGGCGTGGCCCTGTTGATGGCGCCGGATGACGAGCTGCTTGCCATCCTTGGCCCTAAACCCCAAACACTAAGCCCTAAACCCTAAACTCCCCAAGCCCTGAACCCTAAGCTTCCGAAAGCAGACCCTCGGAGGGGCGCAGGGTTCGCAGAGCGACCTTAAGACCACACCGCAGATCTTGAAGCGAGGTTCGCGCATGAAGTGGGCCACTACCTGAGTACACTCGATGACTCTGTAAGGGCCGGTGCCTTACAATCAGTCGTGCGGAGCCATTTTGACCCTAAATCCCGCTTGTGAGACGGCTCACTCGGGATGTCGGGTCTCGTGTCTAGCGCCCATAGTGCTGCTCTGCACTTACAACGCTCTAGTGGAAAGGATGCGTTGCAACCATCTATCCAGCTTACCAGCCCTCTCTCTCTCTCTCCCTTTCCCTTTCACTCCCCTCTACGGAAAGAAGGGAAAAAGCATGCATGCGCGCGCGTCGACAGTTCCTTCCACAGACACGCTTGAAGCCTTCCGAAGTCTTTGGAAGGTCGTCGAGTGGAACGATCAGCCGGATTGGGCCCTTTGCCCCTCCGTGGGTCGGAGTGGGCTCACGTTTGAGGCCCTTCTAGGGCTTTGCAGGGTGGCCGTATAAGGAGAAAGCTATGGCATTTCGGGCTTCCTGGGTTTTTTTTGCGTTCCAGCTCGGGGGACGGCGGGGTGTTCTGGCGAAGTAGCCCCGTCGGCATGGGGATGTTATCCGGGCGGCTGCTAGAAGTGCGCAGAGGCTTCTGATGAGTGCTTTTGCTGCTGTAACCCTAAACCCTAAACCCTAAACCCTAAACCCTAAACCCTAAACCCTAAACCCTAAACCCTAAACCCTAAACCCTAAACCCTAAACCCTAAACCCTAAACCCTAAACCCTAAACCCTAAGCCCCAAGCCCCAAGCCCTAAGCCCCTAAACCCTAGCTCTGTTGAACCCTTTTGTAGGTGGGCCCTTGTCCCTGGGGCTGCCTCGAACCGGAGCTCTTCCAGCGCTCAAGGAGGCGCCCGCGGCTGTCCTTCTTTTAAGGGGCTTGGGCCGGTAGTTGCAGGTTCATATAGGGTTTAGGGTTTAGGGTTTAGGGTTTAGGACTTAGGGTTTAGGGTTTAGGGTACCTTAACCAATTATAACTGTGCTTATAACACACTTATAAGCCCTTGAGTGCCCTAATATGGGTATGGGTTATCATTGGTTAATAGGTACCACGAACCTCCAAGTAGTTGCAGGGCCTGTAGGATGCCGTTGTTTTCTTGGGAGATCTTGTACGGGCTGTGCGACTCAACTCTGGGGCTTCTAGGCTCTGCGGAGATTGAAAGAGATCTAAGATGGGATTATCTGGCAGTTTGACACTGCAAGACCGAACAAGACGAAAGCATGCCGGGCCCTGGTTGCTGTACCATGCACTCGAAAGCAAAGAGCATTTGCTGTAAGCCCAGGCCCTTACAAGATCCTAAAAAAAGAAGTCTGGGGGGACTCGTTGCTCCACTCACCTGTAGCATGTTAAGGGTCCCCAACATTGGGGAGAAGGCGGGGGGGGGGGGGTGGGTTCTGGAGTTTAGAGTTTAGAGTGTAGGCATTTGATGTGAAGGCCCCAAGCTCCCCCCCCCCCCACAACATCCTTCAACACTCCGACCAGTCTCGCCTTGTTTTGTAGCGCAGGCTGGTGCTGGCCCTGCTGGATTATGTGGACAAGCACAATGTGCTGATTGCCAACGGCAGCACGAAGAAGGAGCAGGCGAGGGGTTTTAAAAGGGGGAGGGGAGGCGCAAGAGAGATCAAGAGAGTGAGCGGGTCAGGCGAGCAAGGAAGGGACGCTCGAGTATTCTGCAATTGTACACGCTTGTGCACAGCCGGGCCCATGCGTGGCGCAGCTCCCGGAGAGCAGGGCAGCTCCCGGAGAGCAGACAGCGGTGCAGGTAGAGTTCCTTGGGCGCGCGACCCCTGAGGTGGAAGGAGTTAGTCCCGTATTGGGGGATCCCAGGAACATCCCAGGGAAAGCCAAGGGCAAAATGCATTTTGGAAAAGGCTTTGTTGTAGTCTCATGTTTTCGGTCCAGGTCTCAGGGGGGTCTAAGAGTCCAAGGGGTGGGTCCCAGGCAGGGTTTAGGGGGGCATCCAACACGTGTTCACAGCGTGATTACTTGTTTTGGTCGTTTCGGACACGCGGAATTTTCTACAACCCATGTTCAGGTCTCAATGCCGGTGTACCGTGCGATTGGGGTCTCCATGGACTATCCTCGCGCAGCGGACGGAGACCCCACCGCACACGCTGGGACCTCAAACAGGACGTTCTTAGCGGCTTTAAGCAACTTAGTTGTAATTCTTAAGGGTTTAGGGACGTCCTTCGTTGGCTCGAAGTATAACATTGGGTTAGTTCGCTTGAGGGTTATATAGGGGGATACGGTGCACCTCACTCCCTTTGCCGTGCTTGGCATTTGCAGCTGCCGCCCAATTCTTTCGTGAGCCCCAGCCACAAACCCTAAACCCGAAACCCCCAACCCCTATATAAGCCCTAAACCCTGAACCCTAAACCCCCAAGCCCTAAACCCTAAACCCTGAACCCTGAACCCTAAACCCCAACCCCTAAACTCTGAACCATAAACCCCAACCCCTGAACCCGGAACCCTCACCCCCAACTCCTAAACCCCTAGACCGCCAGTGCGAAAGCGCGGCTGCCCGGTTCGGTGCGCATGGCCGCTAGACTCTATGTCGAGGAGTTTAGGTTTGGGGTTTAGGGTTTAGTGTTTGGGGTTTGGGGTGTAGTGTTAGGTTCTAGGGTTTCGGGGGTGGAGGAGTTTAGAAGCCATTGTTTCAGTAGTTGGGGGCACTGGAGCAGTCTTCAATAGTGTGTGAGGGGTGTGATGAGCATACTATGAGCATGACATCAGTACCAGGTGCTGTAGCATGTCGTAAAAGTGGCTGGGTTAGGTGAGGTTGCCGGCAGCCTACGCCATGCGACTTCTCACACTGGCGTCATCTATCTTGACTCCTCTGAGCAGGTGAGCATATCAGTATGAAGAAACTGAGGAAGCTCGATGCAGCCACAAGAGGACGGACCAGCCTCACAGGAGCAAGCCCCGGAGCAAGCCGCGGTTGCACATGAGGGACCCGCTGAGGCGATCGACTTCTGCGTCGTAGACACTGCTGCTGTTGCTGCTGTTGCTGCTGCTCAACAGGCTCAACCATCCACCTTCGTCTTGGAAGATGATGTTGCCGCCCCTGCCATTCTTCTCCCAGTAGGTGAAAGCAGTGGTGAAGGCATTGATGCTGCTGGCGTTGCAGACGGAGACGCTGTTGCTGATTCTGCTGTCGCTGGTGGTGTAGCTGACCAAGCCGATGCAGTGGTTGCCCCGAGCCTGGATTTCTGTCCTCATGAAGTTGAGGCTGCGCACATTCAAAGCCCGCCTGACAAAGAAGAGGCGGAACACGCGGGGCATTCCCACGATGTGGAAGCATCGGCTAAGAGGAAAACAACGGTCAAGAAGAAGAAGGTCTTCCACAAAGCAGGATCAGCAAAAAGCGCCGGCAGCCTGCAATCTACAAGCGTTAGTCCAGCAGTGGTGGGCAAAGAGTCTGAGCGTGATGCCACCTTCTCCCAAAGCTTGGAGCTCACATCCGTCGCGCCTGCAAGTGTTGCTCCTTGTCCCACCACACCGGTGACTCAAGCAGGACGAGTGTCAGGCGCTTCAAAACCTTCGAGCGCTGACAAGTCGGAGAAGGGAAGTGTGGTATTGGAGGCACCGTGCACCTGTAAGGACGTAGAAGTGACGTCGGCTCCCTGCCTGCCTCCGCAACTACCCTTCCACTTCCGCTGGGATGTGCCATGCCTGAGACTTGAAGGTTTGGAACCACATCTTCCCACCGACTGGGAACGCGTCGTTGCACAAAGGCTCGAGCGCGAATGGCGGCGATGCAGAAAAGAGCAGGAGCAGGCCTGGGTGTCGAATGGCAACCTGCCGTTTGAAGTGCAACGGCTCGCGGCAACCATGGGAAAGTCCTCGGATGAGGTCTTTGCTCGTGTTTGTGACCGAGCTCAATCCGCCTTATGGCATTCTGAAGCTGGCAGCACTCGGCCGATGCTGCCAATGAAAGTTTGCGCCTTCGAGAAGCTCCCAGGCCAAGCCTTGCAGAAGGAGGAGCTGGAAGGGCTGGCACTGGGAGGCCTGGGCAGCAGCTGGTGTTATCTGACCTACGACCTCAGCAGTGATCCATTGCTGCTGGACCTTGCTTATGAGGGGGCCCATCCCACCACCTTCTCAACCTTGTTGTTTGCCTACGGAGCTCAAGTTGCTGATGCTGAGATGCGCACCTGCCACCTACGCTTCGCGCGGATGGATCACTTTGATTTTGCCCTGTGCTTCCCACCGTCGCCATATCCAACTTGCAACTTGCCCTCGCCAGAAGTCGACTTTGCAACCCTGCTAGGTTTGGATGCTTGTTCTGACATGAGCACGGCGGAGGATGCGATGACGCAGGCCCGCGCGGTGCTAACATGGCTCTTCTGGGACTGTTTCGATGAGATCTTCACTCCCAACTCAGCGGAGATCAAGCTTCGCGACCGGCCGGCTCGGACGTTGCTCCCCTTTGGAGTTCACCGCCGCTTTGACACTGGGTAGCCCAGTGGTATCCTTTTCCCTTTGTTTGGTTCAAGGTTAGGGTTTAGGGTTTAGGGTTTGGGGTTTAGGGTTTAGGGTGTAGGGTTTAGGGCCTAGGGTTTAGGGTAACCAACCCAAAAAAAAAAGGGTGCCCTGATTAGAATGCGGTTTTTCTGGGCTACCAAGGACAAGAAGCTGAAGGACTGCAGTGACCGAGGCGAAGCCCTGGGTTGCTTGCTGGCAACGATGCGGCCTCAGCCATTTCAGCTGCCCTTTCGCTGCACCGTCACCAGGCAGGGGGTAGGTTTTGACTTTCTTTTTTAAACTCAGTTCTACTACCCTTAAGTCCGACCATAATCCTTGAAGAACCAGAAAAATGCATTTTTGCCCTTAATCCCCTACATAGTCCTTATAAAGCCATGGACAATCTGATTTTCATAGGGGCCCCCAAAGCTTCCAAAAGCAGGGAGGAGGCGGAGGCTCACTGTGAGCAGCATGGCGGAGAGCAGACCTTGTTGGCGGCTGTGGAAGTTGCTTGGTAGCCCAGTGGTACCCTTGGCCCCCTTTATTTTGTCATTTTTTTTTGGGAGGGGGGGGGGGGTCAAGGTTGCCTTTGAAGTTATCGCCAACCAAAAAAAGGGTACCCTTACTGTAGTATGGCTACTGGGTTCAAGGTTCCCTTATAACCAACTAAGGTTGCATTCCAGAAGGCAGCCGTCGAGTACAACGAGGCTCTTGGTGGTGAAGGCCTTCCGAAGCAGTGGCTCCGGAGCGCCAGACAGAACCAGGACCGCTGGCCTCTACAGCTTGAATCGGCTGATGGTGGCGCCTATGCAGCTTTTCGTGAGGTGAGCTCATTGCCATCATCAAGCAAGCTGGCATGCTCTGGCAAGAAGCTGGCGGTCGTGCACTGTAGAGGCATCATGCAGCTGACTGAGCACCCTGCCGAGCAAGACCTAGAGACCAATCAGACCAGGTCACGCAAGCTGACCCACGCTTCTGCGTCAGCTGCTGACCTCACGCCAAGAAGGACGGAAGTTGACTACAACACGGAGCTAGGTGTCGTCCGTGTGGAAATCGAAGATAGGGAGATGGACATGACGCTGGACCTTTCTAGGTGGGAAGACGAAGGCATCGTCACAGTCGGTGACATCAACATCAACGATCATGCGCTCATCAGACCCTTAACTATTCATTAGCCGACGGCGCTGAAACTTTCTCTAGCGGCAGCCCTTAACCCCTATTAACCCATAGCCCATTTTTGGGCCTGTTTAGTTTCAGTCTGCGTTGCACTCCAACGTCCCAACATGTCCCAACGTTGTACCGTTCTGTGCTTTTGGTTTTCTTGCCTAAGCAATCCGTGAAACCTGAAGAGCCAAGAGCAAACGCCCTCATTTGCACATAGTGTAAAGCCCAAAAACTGGTTCAGAAGAGAAGAGTTCGGGAGTTGCAGAACGCCCATGGACTGAACACTTGGAGTCCTAAGGAGAGGTTCTTCTGGCGGTCGAGCAAATGGAGAAGTGTGCTGAAGTCGCAGGCTTAGCTTGGGGACTTGTGGCTTATAGCATCCATCTACGTGTCCAGTGTGTATGGTTTAGGCGTAAGGGGGTTTATCTATTCTTGAACTCAAAGGAGCCAAACCCCAAAACCCGAAGCCAGCCCCAGCCAGCGTAGATGACTCTTCTTTCTCCTTGGGTGACCTCAGGTTCTGGACTGTGGGGTCTCTCTGAGGGAGAGCTTGCGGCATCAGCTGTCGCACTTAGCTCAGGGTCTGCGGGCCATGCAGAGGGCCTCCGTCAAGCAGCAGCTTCGAAACGTCGGCCTGGCAGTCTTCGAGACGGAGCGCGCGAAGCCTCAGGACACGCTGCGCCCTGCGTCCTTGGCGTCCCGCGCGTTGAAAGGCATCAAGGGGAGACGCGGACAACAGCTGCAGCATGCCGTGCGGGCAGGTGCATCTGGTCTCGCATCCGCTTTGGAGATTGACGACCTTAAGGACCTTGACGGAGATGGTGACAGTCTGCAGAGGCAGAGCAGTCGGAATAGTCAGCCGGTCATGCTTCTCTCAGCACCGGAGGGCATCCTCCGAAGACAGGCAGAAGCCCGGAAACTGCTCCGCAGGGTTCTTCCAAGCAGCAGCAATGAGTTCGCGGGGGGCTTCACGCCCTCCCAGTTCGATCAAGGAGGTCCTTTCCAGCAATACTGGGCAGAAACCATGCAGAAGCCGTACCAGTACCAGCCGTACTTCTGCGCAGCAGTCCCTGAAGCAGACCCCTCGGCTTTGCTTTCCCCTTCCGAGCGAAAATTCCTGGTCAAGCGTTTGGTGACTGACCCGCTTGTGGGGGCCAAGAGCTCGGATGGAATCAGCCACGTGCATGGCGGGGCCAACCTTGATCCGCGCGAGCTGCAAGCAGACGACATTATTGAGGGCGGCCTTGTGAATCTTCAAAGTTCTGCGGGGGTTTTGCAGTTGGCCAATGGCTTCATTTTCCCTTGGCGCGCCCGAGGGTGGCGATACTTCATCCCACTCCGGCGATGTGATACAGCATTGGTCCTGAGGCATTTTGGGCCAAAGACTGCCAGTTACTTCGAGTTCCTGGAGACGTACAGCAGCTTCTTGTTCATAGCTTCGGTTGTGGGAATCTTTGCAGAGCTTGCGGGGCCCCCCAATGCAGAAGCAGATTTCGCTTTTTGGAAGATCATCCGCCCCGGCTTCGGGATTTGCATGTGCATCTTGGTAGCCCTTAGTGGTGCCCTTTCGCCCTTTCTGTTGTTTCTAGGTTCCCTTATAAAGTCACCAGACCGAAAAAAGGGAACCCTATACCCGACCTCTGCCCTCTACCCTAGCCCCTAAACAGCCTAAACCCTAAACCCTATATTTAACACGGTCACTGGGCTACCGAGGCATCTGGGGAGCCTTCTTCTGCATTTTCTGGCGTCGGCGCGCCGCCCAGCTGGCGGTCAGCTGGGCGAACGGCTGGATTGAAGAAGGCGATGACCTGAGAAGTTCCAGCGCGACACTGGGCGGGCCCTTGGGATATTCTTTAATTGCTTTAAGTACTGTAAGTACTGGCTTTAAGAGATTTTAAGAGGGCAGTATTCAAGGAGCCTTTGGGACATGTTCCTCACAGGGTTTCAATGGCCAACCTAGGATACAAGGCCTGGCACAGGTGCGGCCTGAGTTTGCCAGCCGATGGCGGCAGAACTTCGACAAGGCGAATCTGGCGAAGCAGGAAGCTGGGTGAGGACATTATAGGGTTTAGGGTTTAGGGTTCTTGGGTTTAGGAGTACTTTATTTGGATCAATTTGGACTCTATGTCGGAGGGTTTTAGAAGGGGCCAGCCTAGGAAGAGACTCTGAACGCCTTGCGAACTGTGCTGCGAGCTCCGAGCTCGTCTGCCCACTTCAGCAACCGGGCTCTACGTCACGACATCGCACACTTTGACGAGACGTGCTACCAAGGCAAGTTTGCACAGCTGTGGCGCTCCCTGTTTGCATACACAGCGAGTGGCTTTTTCATAGTGCTTGCTTGCGGCGCGACGTATGGCACTTTGGCCGCCAACTATGTCTTGGGGATCAGCAACTCAACGCTTGGGTACATGGTCATGGGGTTCACGACGAGCGTGTTTGTTCCACTGCTGAACACACTGCACCACGCGGTTGTGCTCTTTACCAACGAGTATCAGCTCTTCCGGCAGGACAGCGACAAGGAACGCGACCTGTTTGACAGGCTTTTCGTGTTTGCCCTGTTCAACACGTACAACAGCTTGCTGTGGATCGCGTTTGCTGAGCGCAACATGGAGCAGCTGAGAGTCCAGGTCATGTTTATCATGGTGTTCTCGCGCGCGATTGTGAACAACATGCTCGAGTTTTACTGGCTCCTCTGGATGAAGCAGATTCGCGAAGCCGCCGCAGACATGCATCCGCGCGACGCAGAGAAGACCATCTGGCGGCGAATGCTGGTAGTGCTGACCGGCGACTTTCATGACGAAGTAACGGATACTGCTCGAAGCCACGGGCCTGAAAGTTGGATGGTGGACCAGCTCGCCGATCAGCTAACGCGGGACAAGTCCTTTGAGCAGGTGAAAGAGACCATCGAGCTTGTCATTCAATATGGGCTCGTCATGATGTTCACTCTCGCATTTCCCTTAACGCCTCTGATTGCTTTGATCGACTGCAACATTGAGAAGCGCCTGGATGCTTTCAAAATTGTCAGGCTTCAGCGTTCTCCGGAACCTCGGATGGTCGTGGGCCTCGGGCAGCCATTCCGGGCTTTTGTTTTTGTCACTGCCTTGGGGCTGTTGGTCTCCGGCCTCATGCTGTACTTCACCGAATATGCCGGAGAGCAGTGCACCAAGTGCACTATGTTTGGCAACTGCGGTAGTTGTGGTGGAACGGGAGTGGACTTGATTCTGCCAAACGTGAGCGTGGAGCTGCGACTGTTCCTGCTTTCGGCCGGAGAGCACGTGCTTCTCATTTTAATGTTCATGTTCTTCTCCTTCAGCCCTGTCAGCACCAATGTGCTGCAGGAGCAGTATAGACAGAAACTCTTCGAGAATCGCCTGCAGCTTGAGGCTTCATCTGAAGGACAGCTGTCCCAATCAACGCTGCCAAGACGGTCCCGCAAAGAGACGCAGGACACCTCCATCAGCATGGATCACATGTAGTCGCGGAGCGAGTGCTTCGCAGCTGTAAATGACTTCCCGCCTTGCCGCTCGAACGAACGAAGAATTCGGCATGCGACAGGCGCGCCGGGAGCTTGCGCCAGCACATGAAGAGGTTTGGCTCGCGATGTCCGTCGAACTGTACTGTAGCACAGTAGAAGAGGCACGCCGCTGTAGAGCCAATCCTCTGATCTTTGCTGCGCAGCTCCTCTCACCAGCCTTCGGACATCCCCGGGCAAATTATGTTCCGAGATTTCGGGGTCGGGTCTCCGCTTAGTTTTGACAAGTTTTGACTGGCAAGGCTCGTCATCAACGCTATACCCGACGAAACCCTAAAGCGGTTCCAAGAAGACATATACAAAATATATACATTAAATGGACTATCTATCTATCTATCTATCTATCTATCTATCTATCTATCTATCTATCTATTACACACATGTTTCTTTATACATACATATATGTACACACGTTATATATATATAATATTAATATACTAATATACTAATAAATAAATAAATATAAATATAAATATATATATATATATATATATATATATTATTATTATTATTATGACACGCATTCTCCGCCTGCAGGTCCACCCTTCTTTGCAGAACCAGGACTTCAAGGAGCTAAGGGATGGTGTTGGGCTCAGACATCCCTCGAGGTTTCTCCATCTTTTGGGGGTTTAGGGTTTAGGGTTTAGGGTTTAGGGTTTAGGGTTTAGGGTTTAGGGTTTAGTGGTAGTATTTACTAGTATTCGTATGATGTGTTGTTATTGTTCTGAGTCGTAGTACTATTCTATTTTGTTACTTTTAGTATTCTGAGTATTATTGTTCCATATAAGTCTACATCTATTCTTCTGGCAGTTATATAAATGAATAGAGAAATATACATATAGCAGGCTGGCAAGCTTCGGGTTTGTACATGGTTTAAGGCCACTGTGGCATGAATACTTGTTTTCAGGAATGCATACAAGCAGAAGCCTATGGATAGGTGGAAGTGTTTTGATCCAGGGGCAGTCAGAAGCACAGCAAGAGGTGTGTTCGTGTGTGTGTGTGTGTGTGCGTGTGCGTGCGTGTGTGTCTGTGTGCAAGAGGAGAGAGAGTGAGTGAGTGAGCGAGTGAGTGCGAGACAAAGAGAGAGAGCGCGCGAGAGACACAGAGAGAGAGACTGTGTGTGCGCGTGTATGCGGGGCTTCTTCCAGGTGATCCTTTGTTCATGACCTTTGACGGCGAGGTTCACAAGTTTGACCGAAAGGAGTACAAGGCCGTCACTTAGAAGAGCTCTGCCATCGCACTTGTGGGAGTTCTGAGTACTGAGTGGAGGTTTCCCTGCATGCTTGATGCTGGCAGTCTACACCTGAGGTGCCAGACAAGTACAGCTCGGTGTTTGCACTCTTCGTGAACGAAGCTGCGTACTACGAGAAGAAGGCTGTGGATGCGAGATCCGCTCATGAAACCTCCATGTGCAGGACATTGCAGTAGCAATTGCTGTGGGTTTGCAGATGGACGCCGTATCTTCCCCATCCTTCGCAACCGTCTGCCAACCAATCTCGACATCAAGCAGCGAACAAAGGAACACCAAACTGATCCCTAAACCCACCCCGCAAGTGCCTTGCCAGATCGCACTGATGCTGGTGAGCCGAGCAGAGGTCTCCTTCTCCAAGTTGGTGTGAGTTTGCCGGACTGGTTTAGGAACGTGAGCTGAGTCGCTGTCAATCGCCCAGGTTTTTTGTATTTGTGCTGTGACTCTGGAGGGGGAACCAAGCTTATCCTCATTAATCGGCCACTGCCCGACCGCAGCCCCCGTGGTTTGCAAGGGTTCCCCTTGTTGAGTTGGGTTGGTCGCTTCTCGTTGTCGGGCCGAACGCGTAAGGGCTTGAGGGCTCAAGGTTTCAGAGGGTTGTTGGGTACGAGGGCTTTGGGGATGAAAGTAGCTTTCGGAATATGAAAGGAGGAGCCTCTGCAGTGCTTTGAAGCTCCAGGTCCGGAGTGTCCGGAGTGTTCGGAGTGTTATTGTTTTAGCTTATGGCAGGATCAAGTGTACATATAGTCGTCACCCATGTTGGTGTGACGGACTCCATGAGACCTATGCCTGCCACCGCAAAGACAGCTGTGGCCAGGCTTGACAGTTGAGGTTTAGGGTTTAGGGTTTAGGGCTTACGGTCTTGGATCCGATTCCCAGGGTGCAGTGAGGCTTCTGGGCGGGAACGTTGGTGTCTCTCATGATGCGGTCTCAGCCCTACACCCTAAACTCCTCAAGCTATGCACCTAAAAATCCCCAAACCCCTAAGCCCTAAGCCCTGAAAGCCTTAAACCGCTTTGGCTGCGGTTCTCTATAAGCTCTCCCTAAATCGCAGTCCTTGTTTGTGGAGTAGCCGGGAATCCATACGACCCGCCTTCTGCCCAAAGTCTTTCAGTGAGGGTTGTTCCGAATTAGTCTTTCTGGGGTCATCTACGAGAGGTTCCCTTCAAGCACTACTTGCCAAGCGGGACCCATCATTCGGAGCGGCTTCCCACCTGTCCTGAAACTTGGACATGTGCTGCTATGTGGCATGCACGTCAGTGAACTGATAGCTGCAACCCCTCGAAATCCCTTTGCAGGCGCCCGCTTCCCAAACGATCCAAGCTCAACGGGTCTGCGGAAAGGATCCTGGAAGTTTCGTTACCGAATGGGGTCGTGCTGAATTCGAGATTCACGAAGGGAGGCTCTTTCTCTTGGTTTTTTTTTCTCAGAGTCGTTGCGGCGGAGATAAGAAGTGGGGAGACAGAGGCTGCCCTACAGGAACCTGTGATGTCCGAGGCGAGTTCTGATTCACCGGATGTTTTGACCTGTGTGTGGAATGTAGTCATGATCTATAGCCTAAGCCCCTTAGAATTTATTCTTCTTTGTATTTCTATAAAGCGCAAGGGCATAGTAACAATCAGGTTTTTTTGCAGGTTCCAAGGGCAGTATAGGAATGTAGTCAGGATTTCGTATATATGTAGTAGAGAAGCTGTATACTCTATACAGCAGAAGAATAAGCAGCAAAGGCAACTTCCATGCCCGCCACTTCGCTACAATTCAATCCAGGGAGCCCGAACTTTACACTCCACCCCCGCCCGTTTTTTTTTTGGCAGGTCTTGGCTTGCAGGCACAGGCTGAGACCCGGAGATTTGAAGTGAGGCTCTGCGGTCTATGAAGGGTTTATGGCAGCACGCCAGAGGGAGCCTCGTAGTGATGGGTTATAATATGTGTCATGCATGAACAACTCACATGCTATCAAAGTATAGTACTAGAGTTACTAGAGTTACGTGGGAGTATGCTCACATGTGGCGGAGTTTAGGGTCAGAGTTTAGGGTGAGGGTTCAAGATTCGGTGCTGCCATGGCGGACGAAACAGGTGACCAAGAAGTACGTGTTCTGAAGGCGAGGAGTGTAATCTCGTTGAGAGGTTTTGGACTAACATTCCGGGACCGGAGGCAGCTTGCCAGCTTATGCCAAACAGCAATCATCTTCAGAGGTTCTGAATCGGCAAGCTTAAACCTGTCAGCTTTCATGCATGAGCCAGGTGGAGTTCTCGGACGCGCTGCTGATCACGCTCGCAGCGATACTGATATTTCGCTCGCTGAGACGTGCTTGGATGTCGCGACCGTCATTAAAGGACAGTTGCCTCTTTTGCGTGGAACAGTTTAGGGTTTAGGGTTTAGGGTTTAGGGTTTAGGGTTTAGGGTTTAGGGTTTAGGGTTTAGGGTTTAGGGGTGTAAACAGCTTGGAGCGGATTGTACCTTGCGGTAGATAGTCTGGGCAAGCCATATGCAAGCCATGCAGGAGGAGTAAGGCTCGCTCCAAGATTCCTGCCGAAAGGGCGACCACACGGGCAGCCATTGCAGTTGGCCACGGAAAGGATGGACTCAGTCGAGGATGCATCGGGCAACTCTTCAACACGCTGGAGCACTAAAGCTGTTCTGCATTGGCCTGGGCACACGTACTGCTGTGGGGCTGCAGTGCAGCTATGCGTTCTCCCACAAGGGTGCTCCTCAGTTATTTTCTTCGTGGTTCCCCTGAAATTTTGTGTCTGGTTTTGGGGGATTCTGGAGGGGCTCTTTTTGGTCTCTCCAAGAGAGCTCCCGTGGTGGCGCGTTGGATGATAGAACCGCCAAGGAGCTCTATGAGGTCCCGAGCCCGGTGGGAGCCCTGAGCACTTTGCCTAAGGCTTCGTTGCAGGAGGCCTTTGGCCTTTCCGCGCATCTCACCTGAAGCATCCTGAAACCTGTGAGGCTGTGGCTGAAGCATCGGAAAAGAGAGGTGCAGAACACGCCGTCGAGCCGACTGGTAGACCTTGGAGATGCTGCAGCACTGAGATTGTCCTGGACTTGCAAAATCATGCTGGCACCGTTCCTTGCAGTTCACGGCCTCTAGATGATTGAAGCCAAAAAGACTATTTCCAACATTTTGCTCAAGGCTGCGTAACCGTCGAAGTTACACAGCCAAGCATCCCACCGTATCGATCCGTATGGGGGGTGTTTTACCTAGGCACTTCTATGGCCATGACGCCACAGAAGGAGAGCAAGTCGATTCCAGCATGGCCCACCAAGAAGCCAACAGCGAGGCCACACATCATCAGAAGGTGAACGAGAGCCTCATCCACGAAGAGGGGGGGGATAACTCCAGTGCGGCCCCTTTCGACAAGCCTCTCGTGCCCGAAGGAACCGCCAACGAGGAAAGTGGGGCTGCTTGGGGGATCTGCCCAGGGCGCCATGCAGCCATAAAGAGGGAAGTCTTGTGCGTCTTGTTGATGATTGTCCAGGCAATCTTTGATCCGAGTTGGCAGGTGATGCCCTTTGGCAGTTCAGTGTCAGGCTTCGGAACCGACTGCTCCGACCTAGATGTGTCATGCCAGGATTCGCGGATCGCACTTCCGGACAAGGTGCAGATGTTGGACACTCTCGAGAAGTTGTGGCAACACCTCCAAGATGATCCCGTTCCGGGTGTTGAGCTCGTTCAGTTCGTCACGAAGGCCGCCTGCCCCATCATCAAGCTCCGCTACAAAGGCCTCCCTGTGGACATCAGCAACAACCCTCTCCCGCTGCAGAACACAAGGCTCCTGGCTGCTTATGCAGGCTTGGACGATCGGGTGCGTGACCTGGGGCGTTTGGTGAAGATGATGGGCCGGAGCATGCGCTTGCAAGGCGCGCACCACAACTACTTGAGTTCCTACGCTTGGATCCTCATGGTCTTGTTCTACCTGCAGCGCGCACATGGCATGCCAGTGCTTTGCGTGGACGACGTCGTGCACGAGGAGGGCAAGGCCGGAAAATTGGCCGTGGAGTCTGCTCGCCGAGAATGGGACTGGTGGATTAAGAGTACAGTAACCGTCCCTGACCTGCTCCAGGGCTTCTTTCACTTCTACTCCCAGGTGTTCAGGTACGGCCGGGATGTGGTCGCCATCGGGGGTTTCAAGGACATCGGGAGGTTGACTCGGGATGGCATGCACCTCGACATCCAGGATCCGATCCAACTCGAGCGCAACCTTGCCGAGCCCTTGCGGGCCATGGGCGCAAGACCTCACCGCCGACTGGTAGATGGGTGTCGCTACGCCGCCGAGAAGCTTCCCTCGCAAGATCCGGCAACTGTGGCGGAAGACATCCGGTCGGGGATCCGTCTGTTCTTAGGCATCCTCCCAGATCCTTTGAAGGACTTGGTCCTTTCTTATTCTCCGCTGCCGCCGCTGCAGCGTAGGTTGTTGTGCAGGAAAGAGCGAGACTCTGTGGGAGATGAGCTAAGAGCACACTATGAGTTTCCGGTTCTGGAAAGCGACTGGGCTAGCAGCTGGCCTGAGTGGCAGGGGACCCTGCGTGAGTTGCGATGCATTTGGGCAATGATCAGGGCATGAGAGGGCAACAGTAACCGCGAGGAACAGCCCATGTCGAAAACAGCAAAACCCCCTACCATGCACCCTACCAGCAGTTTAGGGTGAAGGGTGTAGGACGAGTTGGTCCACTTTGTTTTCGACTCATTTTCCTGACTCATCCGCCCTCCCAAGTGTCTGCGTGCCGAAGTCGCCGAAGCCAGTTGACATTGATGTTACTGTGGTATTCGGGTCCGGGCTATTAGGTTTTCAACAGTTGTGCTGCTGATTCTCAAGATGTTCAGTTCCCTCAGCCGATTGCTGGAAGGGAGCCTGACCATGGTTTACACTGTCCTTTGGGGTGCGACTTCCAAACTGGGCACAGTTGACTTGCCCAAGCCAGTGCTCAAAATCAGCGCGCAAGGGCAGCAGTTGACTAATTCGTTCTCAGCTGCTTGCAGCACGAGTGTTTAGTTGGGCCAGCAATTGGCAGCGAGGCTGCCAGAAAGAAACAGCAAGTCGATGCTTAACCCTGAAGACACTTCTGCTCAAGTTCCGGCGTGCGAGCGTTAACAACAAGTTTTTTCAGCACAGCCTTTCGGATGCTGTATCGGAGGCCAAGGAGGGTTGTACAGGTGCCCTGTGCTCCACGAGCCGCTAGCCCAAGGCCCAAGGTCTTCAATGGAAAAAAAGAAAAAGTCGTACTGTTTCGGGAAGTTTTGGGGGTTGCCTGGGAAACTCCATGGAACTCTTGAAGCCGAGGCAGCAGCTTCGGTTCCTCCCACGCTCTCACGGTCTGACCCCGCGGCTTTTGAGGCCCAGGTTCCGGTAGTTTTCTGAGTCGGCGCGTGGCTTTCGGAGTCGCCGCGCGCTGTTTGAGATGCTCGGCTGCATCGGGGGCTCGAAAGAGATGGACTCTGCCTCAGGATCTCTTGTTTCTCTTGGAGGTTATGAGGATTATGAGGCCCAGGTGATGAGGAGGTTACAATGCTGAAGTGACTAGGGGTTGGGGAGAGCCTTTCACGTATAGTGTGAGGTACATCATCTAGAGGATTGTACATCTCGATGATCCCTAGGAGGTCTCAAGGCCAGCCCAACACCCAATCAATCCCCAATCAACATCCCCGGCAACGGAAGTGCAACCCACAATGATTATCGCACTTCGCTCTCGTCCTCATGTTGCTTGAGCCAAACCCATATGGTTTGGTACACTTCTCGATTTGTGCTGGTCGTGCCTGCACACAACTTGGTACACTTCTTGATTTGTGCACCAAATGACACTCCTCCTCAGTCACTGGTTGGAGTGTGTGCTTCAAGCAGCTGACTGCCAAAATCGCACAAATCTAAACGCAAAAGTTTCCTGGATACCGCTCATAATGTGAAGCATACGATGATATGGCCAGCCTATGGCTCTTTGCCGAATGCCCCCGTGATTCGGTCTTTTGGAGTCCCTATGACTCTTTCTTTTTTCGAGGTGCTTAATGTTTCTTTGGCCCATTGGCATCACACGCGGTCCAGGTCCTAAACTATCTAATTCCTAATCTCGCTGGACTATTCCTTCGGCGAGACTGAGCATGCTAACCCCTGCAAGTATACATCTTCCACCACTGTCCGGGACAGAAAAGTTGTCTTGCAGCGAAACGGATACTCTCATGTCACACCCCATTCGACACTTCCACAAGATTCAAGAGATGTCGCATCTGCTCCAACCTGGTCCGTGGCAACGATTTAGTCAATGCATCGGCAACCAGTGTAGCGCCCTCTTCGTGTCGAATCATGATGCCATGTTGATGAACTTGGTCTCTGACCCAAGCCGCTCTCAACCCAAAATGACGTGTGCGCCAAACAAGAGTTGACATGGTAGGCTTACAAAGCAAAACAACCGCACTGGCACTGTCGGATACAGCTTCAATCTTGTAGTGTACGTTTGTTAGGTCCTTAATGATGCTCTGAAGACGTACAGAATCCTGGATTCCAGTGGCAATAGCCTCCGTTTCGGATTCGCATGTGCTCCAAGCACAAAGTGTTTGTCTGATTGATCTCCATGATACTAAGTCCTGCCCAATTTTGATGGCGATGCCTGATCTGCTGCGGGATGCTTGGGGTGCAAAGCTTGCATCGGAGTACACCGTCAAGATTCGCTCAGAACTGCCAACAAATCGAAGGGAAAGCCAAAGTGTCTTTCTCATGTATCGGCACATGTGTCGCAACTTTCGCAAGGCATACGAAGGGTGAGTTGTCACTATGCAAGCAAGCATTGAAGTCATTGCCTGGACATCTGGTCTTGTCCTCATGGCTGCCCACATTATCGAACCAACTTCTCGCTGGCAAGCTTTCACATTCGCTTCGTGGTCCTTGTCCTTTGGCTCAGGATTAAGCGGGAGATCGTCGAGGTTGGGCAATGACGCTGTTCCGGCCATCTGGGTCAACGCTCGCCTCTGAAGTTCCTGCGCCAGCCACCTGTGCTGATCCAGAAACAATCCCTCTGCAGACAATGTAATACGAAGTCCAAGAAAGATGAACTCAGAGACCCTGGGGACCGTTAGCGATCCGCGCTTCAAGTTGCCCTCTCCACTCCAGCTCATATAGCCCTGTGCTGTGGCCTTCCAAGTACTTCGAACATGGTTGACCACCCTCAACATGGCCTCCGGATGCCCTATTCCAAGCCCATCGTCGACAAACATGGTGACATAGCCCCGAATGATGGAACCTTCCATGACGGTCCACAGCCCAGGAATGTCTTGATGGGGGTTCAACACCAGGTCTCCTAGTGTATCTCCCTCTTCCTTCTGCAGAATGGCTCCGTTCATCTTGGCGGCGCGCTCTTCCTCCCAGTCCCTTGGAGCCCGCCGGAGTCCGTATAGAGACTTACGCAGGATAAGGACCGTGTCAGCTTCGAAATATCCCAGCTTCACCAAAATACCAGGAGGCCTTAGCAAAACCCATGCGTCACGAGGTAGGATCGAGTTCAAAAACGCAGCAGATATATCGAAAGCTATCCCACACCAGTCCCTGTTTGAGGCCCATGTGTGTGACAGGAAACGAAGTGTATCAGCGTCCACGTTCTGACTCGAAAGATCATCGCCAGGCTGTTGTTCGAAATTCCCACAAGCAACAAGGCGACACTTTGCCTTAAAGGCTGCTAGCTCCGCCAGCTCTGCTGCCTCCTGCGCGCTCATTCCTGACAGATTCTTGGCTGCCTTTGGGACCTGATCGCTCAAGGGTTTTTCCTGAGACAAGTCTCCTCCTTCAAGCAACGGTTTCTTTGTCAAGACCAGCTTCATAGGGATAGGCGTTGGGAGCTCATCCTCGCTGCCCAGTCCGAGCTTTTCCCGAACTTCAGAACTTGTACATGCCTCCCACACTTCTTTCGTAGTCATGTTGTCAAGCTCATCTGCAACTGAAGCTCGCCACTTTTGCTGACGAAGAATACTTCCAGTGGTCAAAACGTCGTTTCCAACGGTTTCAGTCACCAGTTGTTGTTCTGCCAAGATTGCAGCCATGCGCTCCGCATCTTCGATCTCTTGCTCTGCCGACATAGACAAGTGAAGATATTTGCCATCTTGCTTGTCTGCTTTTCCATTTGGCTCTGCATGGGTTGCGACGGCTGCCTTACTGAAGGTGTTCATCTGGCATCCCCTTCCGGCAAAAGGTGACAAAGCTGCCTCTGCTGAAGAATCTCTCACTTGTCGCTTGATGGCCTCAAACCTTCCTGCAACTTCATGTTCTGCAGGATCGGGACCATCTTGGCGCTCCTCCAGAGTGACAACCTCATCGACATCTGGCTCAGTCCACCTCACTGTTCCATCTTCTGCAACCCATACTGCCAAAGCTTCGTCTGGACTCAAGAGCTTTCTCCATCGCTTTGGCGCCACCTCAAACGGTGTTGGAAGTCTCGTTGTGACGATTTGTAGTCCTTGATTTCCATCCACCAAGGCTTGCGCAGCATCCTGAATGGCCTCGTTCACGCACAGATACACTCCCTCTCGCACACGTGGGGAAAACGGATCAGGTGCTTGGATACGAACTCCAACAGGATCTCCGAAGGTGGGTGTTCCAACTGGTCTGTCAATGTTGAGTGCCTGCAAACGAAGTTCATACGCAGCTTGCTTTACTGCGTACGACCAAAAAGACTTCGGCGTGTCAGCATGAAGAAGAAGGCTTGTTGCTGCCTCCTTTACAGCTTGTACCTGTCTCTCCGCCTTCCCATTGGCCTCAGGTTCATAGGCAGCGGACAGGGTTTTCCAAAGTCCTTCGCGGGCGACCTCATCAACCACGTTAGCAGCTGTAAATTCACCTCCCCCGTCACTGTGCACACGAATCACCACTTCAGGATTGTCAGCTTCAGCGCGAATCTGTGCCAAAATTGACTTAATCCCTGCAAGCGTTTCGACTGCCTTCTTGGATTTCTGCACGCGCACGTAGGGAACTGATGTAGCTTCTTTGTTTACAAGAACACCAACCAGAAAGTAGCGAGCCCCATCCCGTGCCTTGTCATGTGGACCAGAAAGATCAAAGCTGATAACTCCAGTACTGATTTGGTCACGCGGAATTTTGTAGTGAGCTCGTCGATGGCCGCGGCTTGCTTGGCAGTGCACACAAGTGTTCTTATACTTCAAGTGAAAAGCACACGCAAGCGAGGCACCATGGGAAAAACTTTCACTGTCACTTATCTCTTCCCTGAACTCAGACCTAGCATACTCACCCTGACCATCGCCTAAGCTTCCCTGAAGTCCCTGAACTAAAGGGGTTTGGTGCTCGGGAGTGTGGTGGTGTGATGCTGCTTTGTCCTGCTGCTGCTGATGTGTCGCGGTGTTCTGCTGTTGCTGGTGGTCGGCAATCTGTCGCGCAGTGGAGCTCAAGTGGGTGTCCAAGTATCTACCTGGCACTCGAAATTCCAACGCCTCCAGAGTGTCGAGATTTTTTCTCCCAAGTGTCCACCAGTCGCGAGGAGTGTATGAGATCAGGACCTTTCGGGATCCCTTGTATGCCTCTGTGCCGTGGTAGCGTGTTCCCAGGAATTCAACCTTTCTTCCACCAGCCGTAGCATGTAGTGTTCCAGGTCTTGGCTTCTCCCCAGGCTTCACCACTCTCCAGTGTCGCTTCTGGTCGTTCGCCGGCGCATTGTCATCATCCTCCAGCCACAATTCTCCCCCGGTGTAAGAAGAAATTCCCAGCAGTGTGTTCGGGATGTTTCCGTCGTTCGGATCTTTGTGGGGCTTGAACACGACGTCTTCAGAGACTGCGATGGATAGGAAAGGATTGTCTGTCTGTTCCCTCATGAAGCGTCCCAGAAGTCGAGCTAAACACGGCCGTTCCAAAGTGATCTTGGTAATACCATGTAGTCCTCCTTGCACCCACGATCCAAACGCCCAAATCTTTAACTTGCTTTCGGGATTCGAAACTTTGTTCTTCCAGTTGGTAATCATTGGCTGTAGCTTGGCCGCGCGGATCACATTGGCGACGTCCACATAGTTCAGCGGTCCTGGCTGATCCAACAGGGCGCGCGCGCTTCCGCCTCGCCTTCCGGCTCCTGTCTGACCATCTGAGCAGCATGTCCTCCCGGCTCTGCCTCCTCCTGAAGCCTTGCTAGCTCGGCGATATCCTCCCAGCTCACGACGTCAGGCTCTCCAAGCGGCTCCTCACTTGCACACGGACTCACAGCACTCATGCAAGTCTCTTTCCAATTCCTGGTCAGAAGTGGTCGTAGGCGCTTGTATTGCGTAAAGTCGAGAAATGGAAGTCCATTTCGGATCTCCAGCTGCACCCATTCACCACCCAAACTCTGCGGCATTTTTAGATGTGCTCCAGAAGCATCCCACAGGAACGAAACTCCAATCTGTATGAGTCGGCATACTCCACACAATGTTGAAGTTCCCTCCTGTGCCTCCACGAACATCTCGCCATCTCGAGTGCGCCAAGCATTCACCTGCTGCCCATCTGCAAGAACCAAAGGCGCGGGTCTTGCCCTTGCAGGTTTTGGCCCTGGAGCAGTTCGGACTACTTCATTTGCACCAGTATCCAGCAGCACATCTGAGCATTCATCTCCCTCTGTCACTGCCTTAGCATCGGCACGTCGAGCTTGAGGTACTGGACGAGGTACAACTGCTGGTCTGGGGCTGTACACCCGGGGCGGCCTGTTCGTTTCGATCATTGCCATGAACAGCTCATTTCGGTCGGACAGACTTATCAGCCATACCAGAATTCCAGGCCTGACTACGTCATCATCACACATAATCAGCATGTCATGCGCAGCCAACAAAATCTGTTCATCTCCTATCTCGATGTCATAGAGAGGCAAATTTTCATCTAAGCCAGCAAGGATAACAGACACTCCAGCAGCTACATCGTACGGATTGTCTACCTCCACAAAGGCCTTCTCGGTTGTGAGAATGTCGCTATTTCGCCACGCCAAATACTCCATTGGTTCAAGATGCAGTTTCCAGAGAGGTTGCCGTCTTTGCCTCTCCTCCTGCGCCCTCTGTAGCGCCTCCGCCATGTAGAGGTCGATGTCATTCTCGTTGCGCATGTCCGGTTGCGTGCTTGGAGTGGATGCCTCGGAGTCTACTTCCTCCTGTCCAATAGAACCTTCCAAAGATGACTCGCTATCGGTATCTGGCTCATCTCCCCCTGAGCCACCCCGAAACATTGCGCAAACACTCCCTGTCCATCGGATTGATGAAGCCATAGAAGATGCTGTTGCCGCTGCCCTCGCTGTTGCCTTTGGTTGCGGCGCTGCCCTTGCCGAAGAACCGCCGGACTCAACACCCAGCAAAGTCTGAGCTGCATCTCCCTGAGTCTGGGCCTGTGCAGCATGAGAGTACTTGCACTTGTCGCCCAGCTTGCAGCCTCCTCGCTTGTGATGTCTGCACGGAATCTTCTTCTGCTCGGCATCGGTCTTGGGCTGTGGAGAGTTCGAACTTGCCGTCTTGGGGTTCGCGGGTGAATGTTTGTAGTGGCATCTATCCCCAAACGAGCAGCTTCCCTTTTGGAGATAGGGACATGGCGTCTTCTCCTCAAGAGTGAGGGTCTTGCCCTTCGACTGAGCATCTTTGCCCTTGCCTCCTCCTGAGCCCTTGCCACCATCTCCCTTGCCCTTGTCGCCCTTGCCCTTGTGTGCAACGCTGTCACCTTCGTCAGATGTCCTGTTCTTAGCATATTCATTTGCAGAAATCAAGCGCAACTCCTTTTCCAGGTTGTCGAGAACGAGATCCACTCCCCTCGTCTGCCCTAGTTGCACAGAAGCATCAAGACGACATATCGACATTCGCGTGCGTAGGGACTCATGTCTCTTTTCGAGACGACTGACCAAGTTTTGCAGTCCTCGCAGAAGTCCAAACGGCGCAATCTCTGGAAGACCAAGGGTTTGTATTCTTGCCCTGGCAAGCTTCCATCGTCTGATGACTTGTATAGCCGCAGACGCCGTCTGTACTGCCTCCAAGGATCTCACAAATCTGGTTAAACTGGTCTGTTCTTCACATCCACCAGGCTGCACCTGTCCTACCAACTCCTCCAGTACTTGAACCGGATGGATCTCTGTCGTAGGAGTCGTCATCTCAACGGCTGGCGCAGTTATTTCCTCGGGATTAACTCGTAACAATTGAACCACCAGTCTACCACCATACCCCGAGGGATACGAATGATAGGCCTTCAGTGTGTCAACAGCTTCACCACGAGCACCACGCTGGTAGCGATCCTCAGCCTCTGCAAAACACTCTTCTACAAAAGCTTGAAATACTCCAGACGCAGTGCCTGCCACAGTGCATATTTGTCTCTTCCACGTTGAATATGCCATCCCCAACTCCCACGGTGTCTTACTCGTGAAGTCAAATGATGGAAAATCCGTCAACACCTTCCACTGCTCCTTCTGCCCTGTCGCTGGCGCTCTACCAGATTGACCGGGTCCAGGTTGACTTGAGTGCTCTGCCTTCGCCTTTTCGGATCTGTGCAAATGCGATGTCAATCCAGGTGGTACTGCAGGAGGCTGGGATATGTTCCATGGGTTTGCAGACTGGTCCTCATCACTGTTGGGCTCGTCGCCAACTTGAGTCCACCAGTCCCTTTCCACATGCTCACTGCGGTCTTGGCCGTCAGGAGACAATGTAAAGTGCTCAACTCGTCGATGTTCATGAGCGTCTGTAGTCGGCCTTGAAAGGAGGTCTACCTTGGATTCCCAACTTTTCAACCTTCCATCCAATTTAGCCAACTCCTCATCCACCCGTGCTGCCAGGGCCTCGGTGCCTCCAACAGCTTCTCCACTGCCTGTAGCATTGAAGGTAGGTGCATATAGTAACGTTGAGTGAGCATCCAGCCGGCGATGGTGCTCCTTTTGCCTTATTTCTTGCTGACTGCAGGCTGCTTCTAGATCTCTGACTCGACCCTCCAACGACTCAAGCTTTGCAGCCATCATCGCTTCTCGTTGTCGGTCTTGGTCCACCTGCACACTGTGTGCCTGTGTCCTTGCCTGAACTTGCTCCAGCATCCTCTGACTTCAAGCATCTCATTGTTCCACGTGGTACTTTGTCGTTCAACCACACCATGCTGCTCGCGCAAAGCCTCCTCTAAGGATCTCAAGCGATCTTCCATCGACATACATCCTGAGAAGATATGGGAATGCCCTGTCTCAAGCGTGCCCATAGCCTGGCCAAGCAAATTGGTTCTGTAGTTCAAGCGATCGTTCACCTCTGTCAAAGCTGCACGAATGTCCTCCACTGCCCCAAGATCAAACGATATGTTGTCCCGGAGGTTCTGCAAAAGATCGGCAGGCAATGTAACTTGGCTCATCGACCGAAAAACCACTTCACTGCTTCTGCTTTCTGCTGTGGCTGCTGCTGCTGCTGTCTGCGTGGTGTTGTGCGGGCTTAGGGGGTTTGGGCTCATAACCTCTTGGAGGTTATGAGGATTATGAGGCCCAGGTGATGAGGAGGTTACAATGCTGAAGTGACTAGGGGTTGGGGAGAGCCTTTCACGTATAGTGTGAGGTACATCATCTAGAGGATTGTACATCTCGATGATCCCTAGGAGGTCTCAAGGCCAGCCCAACACCCAATCAATCCCCAATCAACATCCCCGGCAACGGAAGTGCAACCCACAATGATTATCGCACTTCGCTCTCGTCCTCATGTTGCTTGAGCCAAACCCATATGGTTTGGTACACTTCTCGATTTGTGCTGGTCGTGCCTGCACACAACTTGGTACACTTCTTGATTTGTGCACCAAATGACACTCCTCCTCAGTCACTGGTTGGAGTGTGTGCTTCAAGCAGCTGACTGCCAAAATCGCACAAATCTAAACGCAAAAGTTTCCTGGATACCGCTCATAATGTGAAGCATACGATGATATGGCCAGCCTATGGCTCTTTGCCGAATGCCCCCGTGATTCGGTCTTTTGGAGTCCCTATGACTCTTTCTTTTTTCGAGGTGCTTAATGTTTCTTTGGCCCATTGGCATCACACGCGGTCCAGGTCCTAAACTATCTAATTCCTAATCTCGCTGGACTATTCCTTCGGCGAGACTGAGCATGCTAACCCCTGCAAGTATACATCTTCCACCACTGTCCGGGACAGAAAAGTTGTCTTGCAGCGAAACGGATACTCTCATGTCACACCCCATTCGACACTTCCACAAGATTCAAGAGATGTCGCATCTGCTCCAACCTGGTCCGTGGCAACGATTTAGTCAATGCATCGGCAACCAGTGTAGCGCCCTCTTCGTGTCGAATCATGATGCCATGTTGATGAACTTGGTCTCTGACCCAAGCCGCTCTCAACCCAAAATGACGTGTGCGCCAAACAAGAGTTGACATGGTAGGCTTACAAAGCAAAACAACCGCACTGGCACTGTCGGATACAGCTTCAATCTTGTAGTGTACGTTTGTTAGGTCCTTAATGATGCTCTGAAGACGTACAGAATCCTGGATTCCAGTGGCAATAGCCTCCGTTTCGGATTCGCATGTGCTCCAAGCACAAAGTGTTTGTCTGATTGATCTCCATGATACTAAGTCCTGCCCAATTTTGATGGCGATGCCTGATCTGCTGCGGGATGCTTGGGGTGCAAAGCTTGCATCGGAGTACACCGTCAAGATTCGCTCAGAACTGCCAACAAATCGAAGGGAAAGCCAAAGTGTCTTTCTCATGTATCGGCACATGTGTCGCAACTTTCGCAAGGCATACGAAGGGTGAGTTGTCACTATGCAAGCAAGCATTGAAGTCATTGCCTGGACATCTGGTCTTGTCCTCATGGCTGCCCACATTATCGAACCAACTTCTCGCTGGCAAGCTTTCACATTCGCTTCGTGGTCCTTGTCCTTTGGCTCAGGATTAAGCGGGAGATCGTCGAGGTTGGGCAATGACGCTGTTCCGGCCATCTGGGTCAACGCTCGCCTCTGAAGTTCCTGCGCCAGCCACCTGTGCTGATCCAGAAACAATCCCTCTGCAGACAATGTAATACGAAGTCCAAGAAAGATGAACTCAGAGACCCTGGGGACCGTTAGCGATCCGCGCTTCAAGTTGCCCTCTCCACTCCAGCTCATATAGCCCTGTGCTGTGGCCTTCCAAGTACTTCGAACATGGTTGACCACCCTCAACATGGCCTCCGGATGCCCTATTCCAAGCCCATCGTCGACAAACATGGTGACATAGCCCCGAATGATGGAACCTTCCATGACGGTCCACAGCCCAGGAATGTCTTGATGGGGGTTCAACACCAGGTCTCCTAGTGTATCTCCCTCTTCCTTCTGCAGAATGGCTCCGTTCATCTTGGCGGCGCGCTCTTCCTCCCAGTCCCTTGGAGCCCGCCGGAGTCCGTATAGAGACTTACGCAGGATAAGGACCGTGTCAGCTTCGAAATATCCCAGCTTCACCAAAATACCAGGAGGCCTTAGCAAAACCCATGCGTCACGAGGTAGGATCGAGTTCAAAAACGCAGCAGATATATCGAAAGCTATCCCACACCAGTCCCTGTTTGAGGCCCATGTGTGTGACAGGAAACGAAGTGTATCAGCGTCCACGTTCTGACTCGAAAGATCATCGCCAGGCTGTTGTTCGAAATTCCCACAAGCAACAAGGCGACACTTTGCCTTAAAGGCTGCTAGCTCCGCCAGCTCTGCTGCCTCCTGCGCGCTCATTCCTGACAGATTCTTGGCTGCCTTTGGGACCTGATCGCTCAAGGGTTTTTCCTGAGACAAGTCTCCTCCTTCAAGCAACGGTTTCTTTGTCAAGACCAGCTTCATAGGGATAGGCGTTGGGAGCTCATCCTCGCTGCCCAGTCCGAGCTTTTCCCGAACTTCAGAACTTGTACATGCCTCCCACACTTCTTTCGTAGTCATGTTGTCGAGCTCATCTGCAACTGAAGCTCGCCACTTTTGCTGACGAAGAATACTTCCAGTGGTCAAAACGTCGTTTCCAACGGTTTCAGTCACCAGTTGTTGTTCTGCCAAGATTGCAGCCATGCGCTCCGCATCTTCGATCTCTTGCTCTGCCGACATAGACAAGTGAAGATATTTGCCATCTTGCTTGTCTGCTTTTCCATTTGGCTCTGCATGGGTTGCGACGGCTGCCTTACTGAAGGTGTTCATCTGGCATCCCCTTCCGGCAAAAGGTGACAAAGCTGCCTCTGCTGAAGAATCTCTCACTTGTCGCTTGATGGCCTCAAACCTTCCTGCAACTTCATGTTCTGCAGGATCGGGACCATCTTGGCGCTCCTCCAGAGTGACAACCTCATCGACATCTGGCTCAGTCCACCTCACTGTTCCATCTTCTGCAACCCATACTGCCAAAGCTTCGTCTGGACTCAAGAGCTTTCTCCATCGCTTTGGCGCCGCCTCAAACGGTGTTGGAAGTCTCGTTGTGACGATTTGTAGTCCTTGATTTCCATCCACCAAGGCTTGCGCAGCATCCTGAATGGCCTCGTTCACGCACAGATACACTCCCTCTCGCACACGTGGGGAAAACGGATCAGGTGCTTGGATACGAACTCCAACAGGATCTCCGAAGGTGGGTGTTCCAACTGGTCTGTCAATGTTGAGTGCCTGCAAACGAAGTTCATACGCAGCTTGCTTTACTGCGTACGACCAAAAAGACTTCGGCATGTCAGCATGAAGAAGAAGGCTTGTTGCTGCCTCCTTTACAGCTTGTACCTGTCTCTCCGCCTTCCCATTGGCCTCAGGTTCATAGGCAGCGGACAGGGTTTTCCAAAGTCCTTCGCGGGCGACCTCATCAACCACGTTAGCAGCTGTAAATTCACCTCCCCCGTCACTGTGCACACGAATCACCACTTCAGGATTGTCAGCTTCAGCGCGAATCTGTGCCAAAATTGACTTAATCCCTGCAAGCGTTTCGACTGCCTTCTTGGATTTCTGCACGCGCACGTAGGGAACTGATGTAGCTTCTTTGTTTACAAGAACACCAACCAGAAAGTAGCGAGCCCCATCCCGTGCCTTGTCATGTGGACCAGAAAGATCAAAGCTGATAACTCCAGTACTGATTTGGTCACGCGGAATTTTGTAGTGAGCTCGTCGATGGCCGCGGCTTGCTTGGCAGTGCACACAAGTGTTCTTATACTTCAAGTGAAAAGCACACGCAAGCGAGGCACCATGGGAAAAACTTTCACTGTCACTTATCTCTTCCCTGAACTCAGACCTAGCATACTCACCCTGACCATCGCCTAAGCTTCCCTGAAGTCCCTGAACTAAAGGGGTTTGGTGCTCGGGAGTGTGGTGGTGTGATGCTGCTTTGTCCTGCTGCTGCTGATGTGTCGCGGTGTTCTGCTGTTGCTGGTGGTCGGCAATCTGTCGCGCAGTGGAGCTCAAGTGGGTGTCCAAGTATCTACCTGGCACTCGAAATTCCAACGCCTCCAGAGTGTCGAGATTTTTTCTCCCAAGTGTCCACCAGTCGCGAGGAGTGTATGAGATCAGGACCTTTCGGGATCCCTTGTATGCCTCTGTGCCGTGGTAGCGTGTTCCCAGGAATTCAACCTTTCTTCCACCAGCCGTAGCATGTAGTGTTCCAGGTCTTGGCTTCTCCCCAGGCTTCACCACTCTCCAGTGTCGCTTCTGGTCGTTCGCCGGCGCATTGTCATCATCCTCCAGCCACAATTCTCCCCCGGTGTAAGAAGAAATTCCCAGCAGTGTGTTCGGGATGTTTCCGTCGTTCGGATCTTTGTGGGGCTTGAACACGACGTCTTCAGAGACTGCGATGGATAGGAAAGGATTGTCTGTCTGTTCCCTCATGAAGCGTCCCAGAAGTCGAGCTAAACACGGCCGTTCCAAAGTGATCTTGGTAATACCATGTAGTCCTCCTTGCACCCACGATCCAAACGCCCAAATCTTTAACTTGCTTTCGGGATTCGAAACTTTGTTCTTCCAGTTGGTAATCATTGGCTGTAGCTTGGCCGCGCGGATCACATTGGCGACGTCCACATAGTTCAGCGGTCCTGGCTGATCCAACAGGGCGCGCGCGCTTCCGCCTCGCCTTCCGGCTCCTGTCTGACCATCTGAGCAGCATGTCCTCCCGGCTCTGCCTCCTCCTGAAGCCTTGCTAGCTCGGCGATATCCTCCCAGCTCACGACGTCAGGCTCTCCAAGCGGCTCCTCACTTGCACACGGACTCACAGCACTCATGCAAGTCTCTTTCCAATTCCTGGTCAGAAGTGGTCGTAGGCGCTTGTATTGCGTAAAGTCGAGAAATGGAAGTCCATTTCGGATCTCCAGCTGCACCCATTCACCACCCAAACTCTGCGGCATTTTTAGATGTGCTCCAGAAGCATCCCACAGGAACGAAACTCCAATCTGTATGAGTCGGCATACTCCACACAATGTTGAAGTTCCCTCCTGTGCCTCCACGAACATCTCGCCATCTCGAGTGCGCCAAGCATTCACCTGCTGCCCATCTGCAAGAACCAAAGGCGCGGGTCTTGCCCTTGCAGGTTTTGGCCCTGGAGCAGTTCGGACTACTTCATTTGCACCAGTATCCAGCAGCACATCTGAGCATTCATCTCCCTCTGTCACTGCCTTAGCATCGGCACGTCGAGCTTGAGGTACTGGACGAGGTACAACTGCTGGTCTGGGGCTGTACACCCGGGGCGGCCTGTTCGTTTCGATCATTGCCATGAACAGCTCATTTCGGTCGGACAGACTTATCAGCCATACCAGAATTCCAGGCCTGACTACGTCATCATCACACATAATCAGCATGTCATGCGCAGCCAACAAAATCTGTTCATCTCCTATCTCGATGTCATAGAGAGGCAAATTTTCATCTAAGCCAGCAAGGATAACAGACACTCCAGCAGCTACATCGTACGGATTGTCTACCTCCACAAAGGCCTTCTCGGTTGTGAGAATGTCGCTATTTCGCCACGCCAAATACTCCATTGGTTCAAGATGCAGTTTCCAGAGAGGTTGCCGTCTTTGCCTCTCCTCCTGCGCCCTCTGTAGCGCCTCCGCCATGTAGAGGTCGATGTCATTCTCGTTGCGCATGTCCGGTTGCGTGCTTGGAGTGGATGCCTCGGAGTCTACTTCCTCCTGTCCAATAGAACCTTCCAAAGATGACTCGCTATCGGTATCTGGCTCATCTCCCCCTGAGCCACCCCGAAACATTGCGCAAACACTCCCTGTCCATCGGATTGATGAAGCCATAGAAGATGCTGTTGCCGCTGCCCTCGCTGTTGCCTTTGGTTGCGGCGCTGCCCTTGCCGAAGAACCGCCGGACTCAACACCCAGCAAAGTCTGAGCTGCATCTCCCTGAGTCTGGGCCTGTGCAGCATGAGAGTACTTGCACTTGTCGCCCAGCTTGCAGCCTCCTCGCTTGTGATGTCTGCACGGAATCTTCTTCTGCTCGGCATCGGTCTTGGGCTGTGAAGAGTTCGAACTTGCCGTCTTGGGGTTCGCGGGTGAATGTTTGTAGTGGCATCTATCCCCAAACGAGCAGCTTCCCTTTTGGAGATAGGGACATGGCGTCTTCTCCTCAAGAGTGAGGGTCTTGCCCTTCGACTGAGCATCTTTGCCCTTGCCTCCTCCTGAGCCCTTGCCACCATCTCCCTTGCCCTTGTCGCCCTTGCCCTTGTGTGCAACGCTGTCACCTTCGTCAGATGTCCTGTTCTTAGCATATTCATTTGCAGAAATCAAGCGCAACTCCTTTTCCAGGTTGTCGAGAACGAGATCCACTCCCCTCGTCTGTCCTAGTTGCACAGAAGCATCAAGACGACATATCGACATTCGCGTGCGTAGGGACTCATGTCTCTTTTCGAGACGACTGACCAAGTTTTGCAGTCCTCGCAGAAGTCCAAACGGCGCAATCTCTGGAAGACCAAGGGTTTGTATTCTTGCCCTGGCAAGCTTCCATCGTCTGATGACTTGTATAGCCGCAGACGCCGTCTGTACTGCCTCCAAGGATCTCACAAATCTGGTTAAACTGGTCTGTTCTTCACATCCACCAGGCTGCACCTGTCCTACCAACTCCTCCAGTACTTGAACCGGATGGATCTCTGTCGTAGGAGTCGTCATCTCAACGGCTGGCGCAGTTATTTCCTCGGGAAGAACTCGTAACAATTGAACCACCAGTCTACCACCATACCCCGAGGGATACGAATGATAGGCCTTCAGTGTGTCAACAGCTTCACCACGAGCACCACGCTGGTAGCGATCCTCAGCCTCTGCAAAACACTCTTCTACAAAAGCTTGAAATACTCCAGACGCAGTGCCTGCCACAGTGCATATTTGTCTCTTCCACGTTGAATATGCCATCCCCAACTCCCACGGTGTCTTACTCGTGAAGTCAAATGATGGAAAATCCGTCAACACCTTCCACTGCTCCTTCTGCCCTGTCGCTGGCGCTCTACCAGATTGACCGGGTCCAGGTTGACTTGAGTGCTCTGCCTTCGCCTTTTCGGATCTGTGCAAATGCGATGTCAATCCAGGTGGTACTGCAGGAGGCTGGGATATGTTCCATGGGTTTGCAGACTGGTCCTCATCACTGTTGGGCTCGTCGCCAACTTGAGTCCACCAGTCCCTTTCCACATGCTCACTGCGGTCTTGGCCGTCAGGATACAATGTAAAGTGCTCAACTCGTCGATGTTCATGAGCGTCTGTAGTCGGCCTTGAAAGGAGGTCTACCTTGGATTCCCAACTTTTCAACCTTCCATCCAATTTAGCCAACTCCTCATCCACCCGTGCTGCCAGGGCCTCGGTGCCTCCAACAGCTTCTCCACTGCCTGTAGCATTGAAGGTAGGTGCATATAGTAACGTTGAGTGAGCATCCAGCCGGCGATGGTGCTCCTTTTGCCTTATTTCTTGCTGACTGCAGGCTGCTTCTAGATCTCTGACTCGACCCTCCAACGACTCAAGCTTTGCAGCCATCATCGCTTCTCGTTGTCGGTCTTGGTCCACCT
The DNA here is from genome assembly GCA_905221605.1 of Symbiodinium natans. Classification (NCBI taxonomy): domain Eukaryota; class Dinophyceae; order Suessiales; family Symbiodiniaceae; genus Symbiodinium; species Symbiodinium natans. Next base: position 248,065 of record CAJNDS010002228.1, read on the forward strand.
GCACACTGTGTGCCTGTGTCCTTGCCTGAACTTGCTCCAGCATCCTCTGACTTCAAGCATCTCATTGTTCCACGTGGTACTTTGTCGTTCAACCACACCATGCTGCTCGCGCAAAGCCTCCTCTAAGGATCTCAAGCGATCTTCCATCGACATACATCCTGAGAAGATATGGGAATGCCCTGTCTCAAGCGTGCCCATAGCCTGGCCAAGCAAATTGGTTCTGTAGTTCAAGCGATCGTTCACCTCTGTCAAAGCTGCACGAATGTCCTCCACTGCCCCAAGATCAAACGATATGTTGTCCCGGAGGTTCTGCAAAAGATCGGCAGGCAATGTAACTTGGCTCATCGACCGAAAAACCACTTCACTGCTTCTGCTTTCTGCTGTGGCTGCTGCTGCTGCTGTCTGCATGGTGTTGTGCGGGCTTAGGGGGTTTGGGCTCATAACCTCTTGGAGGTTATGAGGATTATGAGGCCCAGGTGATGAGGAGGTTACAATGCTGAAGTGACTAGGGGTTGGGGAGAGCCTTTCACGTATAGTGTGAGGTACATCATCTAGAGGATTGTACATCTCGATGATCCCTAGGAGGTCTCAAGGCCAGCCCAACACCCAATCAATCCCCAATCAACATCCCCGGCAACGGAAGTGCAACCCACAATGATTATCGCACTTCGCTCTCGTCCTCATGTTGCTTGAGCCAAACCCATATGGTTTGGTACACTTCTCGATTTGTGCTGGTCGTGCCTGCACACAACTTGGTACACTTCTTGATTTGTGCACCGAATGACAGTTTCTTCCAGTACCTCAGTCCTCCCATCCATGATACACAAACCCAACAGTGGGACAGTAGGAAGGCCCCAAACGTCAGGTTTTTTCCATTGCGGCATGTTATAGGTCTCACATGTTTGGACCAAGCTTGTCTTTGTGCATGAGAAAGCTATGAGAATCCCATCGCGCGGAACAGCCCAGAAAGGTTGAGAAGATGAATGCAGATGTTGAGTCAGTTCAGATCCTGCAAGCTACATGACCACATATTGACTCCAAAGCCCACAAGGAATGATACCACCTATCGTTTTGCCACACCGCAGATGTGTGCGTCTGTGCATCCGGCACAGAATCCAGATCGAAACTGGAGGGATCGCAGGAACGGATTCTTCCTACTGCTTCAGTTTTCACTATTGTGCAAAGTGCGACCTGAATTGTGAAGATTTTGAAGGTTCCGCGTTCACCAACCGCTACTAAACCGTCCCAAGGACTTCAACCCTAAACCCTAAACCCTAAACCCTAAACCCTAAACCCTAAACCCTAAACCCTAAACCCTAAACCCTAAACCCTAAACCCTAAACCCTAAACCCTAAACCCTAAACCCTAAACCCTAAACCCTAAACCCTACACCCTAAACCCTAAACCCTAAACCCTAAACCCTAAACCCTAAACCCTAAACCCTAAACCCTAAACCCTAAACCCTAAACCCTAAACCCTAACCCTAAACCACGAGGTCTCGAGCCCGGCCCGAGTGGTGGAAGCCCTGAGTGCTTTTAAGCCGTCTGTAGGGAGCCTGTCCACGCGTTTCTCAAGGAACCCGCCGAAGGAGGGACCCTTAGAAGGGGCCCTGGGGGTTATTAGGGGGTTATTTCGGGGCTGCTTAGGTACGGGCGCAGGAAGCAAAAGAGAGGTGTAGAACCTGCAGTTGCGCTGAAACGCAAAGTTTGGGATTCTGAGTACGCACTTGCCAAATCATGCTAGCAGCATTCCTCACAGCTCACGGCCACGATTGATCTCGGAAGACGGACTCGAAGGTTTTGCTCAAGCCTGTCTTCAAAGCCAGCCAGCTTAATTCTGAAGATGCCGCCGTCTGGGAGAAAAGTTCCTGTGACGGTTCTCACCGGATTCCTGGGATCTGGAAAGACGACCCTGCTGAACCACATCTTGAGCGTTCGGCATGGATTGAAGTTCGCGATCATCGAGAATGAATTTGGTGAGGTCGGCGTCGATGAGCACGTCATCAAGGAGGACTCCGAAGAGCAAGTCATCGAGGTGATGAATGGCTGCATTTGCTGCACCGTGCGGGGCGATCTGGTGAAGGTGTTGAAACGACTCCGCGACAGACTGGAAACTTTTGACGGTGTCATCATTGAGACCACTGGAATGGCTGACCCAGCACCGGTTGCTCAAACCTTCTTTGTCGACCCCGAGATCCAGAAGGATTACCACCTGGACTGCATTGTCACTGTCATTGACAGCAAGCATGTGCTCCAACATCTCAGAGAGGAGAAGCCGGAAGGTGTCGAAAACGAGAGCGTCGAGCAGATCGCATTCGCGGACAAGATTATCCTCAACAAGACCGATCTGGTGGACGATGCGCAGTTGGCAGAGGTTGTGGCCGAGGTGAAGAAGATCAACAGCTCCGCCGAGATGATCAAGGCGCAGCACAGCCAGGTGGACCCGACAAAGCTGCTGGGCGTCAACGCCTTCTCTTTGGACCGTGTGCTTGAGATGGACCCCGAGTTCATGGACACGGAGGGCGAGCATCAGCACGACAACAGCATTAGCTCGATTAGTTTCAAGTTCGAAGGGGAGGTGAATGTGAACAAGCTCGAGATGTGGATCAGCGAGATGTTGCAGACTAAGGCTACGGACATGTTCCGCTACAAGGGCATGTTAGCGGTGAAGGGCATGGAGACAAAGTACCTGTTCCAGGGTGTGCACATGCTCTTCAACGGCGGCTTCGAAGGGGGCTACAAGTGGAAGGAGGGCGAGAAGCGGGAGTGCCGCTTTGTGTTCATCGGCCGCAACCTGGACAAGATCCTCCTGGAGAAGAAGTTCATGGACTGCAAGGTCCTCTCTGAGGCAAGGTTCAACACCGGCGACAAGGTGGAGGCCAATGTGCCCGGAGGATGGACGAAAGGGACGATCCTGAAGGTCTGGGACGACGGAAACCCGTACCGCATCAAGCTTGACAACGGCACCGAGGTCTGGGCGCCGGATGATTCGGATGACTTTGTGCGATCCGTTCGCCAGAAGGTGGAAGGCGGCTACAAGTGAAGACGAAGCGGCTGAGGCAAGACCTTTTTGGAGGGGTGGTGATCTTTATATGCGCAGGTGACTGCTGCATATCCCAGCAATGTATAGCACGCATGGGCAGCTGAAGTTCAGCCATTAGCATCCTCACTCCTCACACGGTGATATGAATCATTTAGCAGGACCCCAGCTGCGCATGCGGGATTTTTTTTGCTGTAGGAGGGCACAAGACATCCGCAGTCTTAAGCCATTTGAGGGTTCGTCTCTGTCAGAACACAGCATTTCCTGGTCGCGCGTCCAAAAGCTTCAACCTCACGAGCCTCGAGCAGTCAAGATCCTACAAGCCCAAGCTTCCATGGCTGGGGGAGTTTCGGGAGGGAGCCTGGGAATCAACACCTGAAATCCTGGGGTCGAGGCAGAAGCTTCGGAAAACTCCTGCGCACTATCCTGCCCCGCAGCTTTTGAAGATCCAGGTCAGTCTCGGACGTCTGTAAGCCCGGGTTCTGTTTAGGAGACGCGCGGATGGCTTGCAGCTCCGTGAGATGCTCGGCTGCAAACTGAAACTCTGTCGTTGGTCATACGGGTTTCCCATCAACCACAGCAACAGGAAGGGCTCCAAATGTCAGATCTTCCTTTATGGTGTGTAGGTGTTTGAATTTGGGCCAAGCCAAGCTGGTGAATCCTCACCGAAGCCTTTTTGTGCCCGCACCAATACGAGTTGATTTGGTGGCAGCACGAAATCTCCATCAACCTGGAATGATCGCAGGCAGGGGTTCTTCCTCCTGCTTACGAGCCCCAAGCCACGACCTCTAGTTCGGAACTTCTCGCCGCCCACCTCTCCTTGAAGTCAAAAAGTGAAGTCGGCAGTTGAAGGCCCTGCAGAGTAACTAGCTTCGCTAGGAGACCTCAACAGAGAAGGTCTCCATCTCAAGTGTGTGGAGGGCCTCTGCACTCACTGCAGGGACATCTTTTGCCTGGTTCCAGGTTTTAAATCAGGGTCCTGACCTTGACCCGGACACCAGAAGCTGTGCACAGTAGAACTAGCCATATCAAGCTTTTATGACACGACCCTTGTAATCTCAGAAATTCCAGGAACCCCAATCCCAGCTTGGAACCTGAAGCCCCTAAGCCCTCTATGTCGTTGAGATAGTCGAAATCCCCAGCCGCATTGCTAAACTGCCGCTGCCCTCATCCCCCAAACCTTACTACAGCACCCTTACCCTGAAACCCCCTGGAAGCCCCTCCAGCCTGGAAATGCTCGGACATCACGGGTCGCCACTCTCCCCTAAAACCCGCACCTGCAGCTTCGTTGCAAGGAGTCCTTTGCCGGTGCTTCTCACCTGGGGCATCTGGCATCTGACATCCTCAAGTTCGTGCGGCTCTCGATTTGGAGGATTCCCCCCGGCGCCGGAAGAAAAGAGAGGGGCACGTGCGGTTAAGCTGACTTTAGCTTAGGATCCTGGGGCACTTAGACGCTCAGACTTCCGAGTCACGGGAGCAGCCTTCCGCACAGCCAGCGCACGACATCAAACTTGCGAGGTGAGCCAGCTCTAAGTTGAAGATGCCACCCCATTTGGGAGGAAAGTTCCTGTGAGGATGGAAATCCAATAAAGACAATGTCATAGATCTTGCTCAAGCCTGTGTAGCCGTGAATCTTGTGTAGCTGTCATATTGAGAAGCCAGTCAGCTTTAGTCTCTGGATGCCGCCGTCTGGGAAAAAAGTTCCTGTGACGGTTCTCACCGGATTCCTGGGATCTGGCAAAACGACCCTGCTGAACCACATCTTGAGCGTTCGGCATGGATTGAAGTTCGCGATCATCGAGAACGAATTTGGTGAGGTCGGCGTCGATGAGCACGTCATCAAGGAGGATTCTGAAGAGCAAATCATCGAGGTGATGAATGGCTGCATCTGCTGCACGGTGCGGGGCGATTTGGTGAAGGTGTTGAAACGACTCCGCGACAGGCTGGACACTTTTGACGGCGTTATCATTGAGACCACTGGAATGGCCGACCCAGCACCAGTTGCTCAAACCTTCTTTGTCGACCCCGAGATACAGAAAGATTACCACCTGGACAGCATTGTCACTGTCGTTGACAGCAAGCATGTGCTCCAACATCTCACGGAGGAGAAGCCCGAAGGTGTCGAAAACGAGAGCGTCGAGCAGATCGCATTCGCGGACAAGATTATCCTCAACAAGACCGATCTGGTGGACGATGCGCAGTTGGCAGAGGTTGTGGCTGAAGTGAAGAAGATCAACAGCTCCGCCGAGATGATCAAGGCGCAGCACAGCCAGGTGGACCCGGCAAAGCTGCTGGGCATCAACGCCTTCTCCTTGGACCGTGTGCTTGAGATGGACCCCGAATTCATGGACACGGAGGGCGAGCATCAGCACGACAACAGCATTAGCTCGATTAGCTGGAAGTTCGAAGGGGAGGTGAACGTGAACAAGCTCGAGAGGTGGATCCGCGAGATGTTGCGAACCAAGGCTACGGACATGTTCCGCTACAAGGGCATGTTAGCGGTGAAGGGCATGGAGGCAAAGTACCTGTTCCAGGGTGTGCACATGCTCTTCAACGGCGGCTTCGAAGGGGGCTACAAGTGGAAGGAGGGCGAGAAGCGGGAGTGCCGCTTTGTGTTCATCGGCCGCAACCTGGACAAAAACCTCCTGGAGAAGAAGTTCATGGACTGCAAGGTCACCTCTGAGGTGAGGTTCAAGGTCGGCGACAGGGTGGAGGCCAATGTGTCCGGAGGCTCCACAGGCTGGATGAAAGGGACGATCTTGGCAATCTGGGACGACGGAAACCCCTACCGTATCCGCTTGGACGATGGCGACGAGGTGTGGGGTCCGGATGATTCGGATGAGTTTGTGCGATCCGTGCCCTCAGGAGCTCCGGCGCCCAGGCCAGTTACCTACGCGGCTCCGGCGCAGGCCTACGGAGCTGCTCCCGCTCCTGCTTACCGAACTCCAGCCACTAGCTCTGTCACTTACGCGGCTCCGGCGCCCGGCGCCGCCGCCCCCTACGCAGCTGCTAACATGCCTGCCTACAGAGCTCCGGTCGCCGGGCCCGTCTCTTACGCGGCTCCAGTGCCTGGCAACGCCGCCCTCTGCGGGGCTGCTCCCGCCACTGCCTACAGAGCTCCAGTAGCCAGTCCAGTCGCCTACGCGGCTCCGGCGCCTGGGACTGCCGCCCCCTACGGAGCTCCAGTGGCTTACAGAGCTCCGGCGACCAGCCCAGTCGGCTACGCGGCTCCGGCGCCTGGCGCCACGGCCCCGTACGGAGCTCCGGGGCCTGTTCGCCAAATGGTGGCCGGAGGGTACAGGTGAAGACGAAGCAAAGATCTTTTCGGAGGGGTGGTGATCTTTATATGCGCAGTTGACTGCTGCATATCCCAGCAATGTATAGCAAGCATGGGCAGCTGAAGTTCAGCCATTAGCATCCTCACTCCTCACAATACGATATCAAGAAACAAGAACCTCAGCTGCGCATGCGGACTTGTTGCTGTAGAAGGGTGCGATACATCCACTTTGTGAGACCATGTTGAAGCTTCGATGCTATTGGAAGATAAGACTTGCTACTGGCGCGTCTGAATGCTGAAATCATCAGAGCCTCGAGTTTCATGAAGCTCCCACAAAATGCTTGAGAATCATCGCGGAACTCCTGAAGCCGAGGCAGAAGCTCGCGCTCTCTCAATACACTGTCCCGCAGCTTTTCACGATCCAGGTGAGTGAGTCTAGGCTCTGCTTTAGGAGACGGGCGGATGGCTTTCAGAGCTGCTGCGCCCTGTGTGAGATGCTGGGCTGCATTAGGGGATTGAACGAAAGGGACTCTGTCTCAGAATGGGTTCATCAAAGAGACACAACAACAAGAAGGCCTCCAAATAACAGCTCTTCCGTTATGGTGTGTAAGTCTCGCATTTGGGCCCAAAGTGAATCCTGACCAAAGCAATCTTGTGCCCGCACCAATAAGAGTTGATCCGGTGGCAGCCACGGAATCTCCATCAACCTGGAATGATTGCAGGAAAGGGTTCTTTCGCCCACCTCTCCTTTGAAATCAACAGGTGAAGTGGGCAGTTGAAGTCTCTGCGGTTTAGTTCGCTTCGCTGGGAGACCAACACTAGACCCCGGAACGCGCATGCCAGTGTGTCAGTGCTTCAACAGAAAATTTGCTTCAATCTCAACTGCCTACGTAGCCTTAGCCCCTCAAGCTGTTGAGCTGTTGTGGCTGGAGGGCGCTTTTCTGTGCTCCTTGCACCGGCGCTGCGACAGAGGCGGCTCGGAGCTGTGTTGGGGCATGTGCTTCGGGGCCCCGAAAGCTCGGTACTTCAAGATTCAAGAGTTGCTGGCCTTCAGACCTGCAAAACAAAACGGGTGGTTTATGAGTTTAGGTGGGGTTTAGGGTTTAGGGTTTAGGGTAGCTAAATGGGCCCTAAATATGGTTCCCTACCTGACTCATTTGACCAGCATGCATGGGAGTTTTCCCAGCCTGTCCTAGAGGCCAGCGCCGGGAGCTTGTCGGTGGCCGCTCAGATTCGCCAGCACCCAGGACGGATGACTTGATGATGTCATATGAGCTAGGGTTGATATTTCCTTTTATGGTTTAGTGTATATGTGGTTCTGAATACATGTTGGTGAGTGCAAATCGGATGAGGTCTTAGTCCCACTCCCATGGCCCTTGAATTCCCGTGAGGTGGAAAGGTTTTTCACTACGTAGCATCCGAGCAGCAGCATGAAGACCATCCCCAAAAAGGAATTTGGGGCTCAGGCTTTAGGGTTAGGGTCTTGAGTTGCGTCTCTGGATCAGACAAGACCAACCTTCCCCCCCCCCCCCCCCCACCGCCTCCCCCCCGACTGCCGAGCAAAAGGTTTTAAAATGGGGCGCTCTTCCATATCAACTTGGACCATGTTGCAGGAGCTCGGGAATCCCACCCATGACCCGCATACGTCTACGTCTTCCCCCAGCGCACGCCCCTAAACTGGGATGGAGGCTGGCGCTGGCGATGCCACCGCTCCGGAACAAAGCAGGCTCGTCAGCTCTAATACTCCGCCTGAGGCTTGTCTAGATCGGGGTTAGGGATCCTTTTTAATTTTTGGGTTATGGGCTTTCTTATATATAAACAAAAAGGATCCTTTTTTCTTCCTAGGGGAACAGGGGTTAAGTTGTATAGAATTGGCCCAAAGCGCTCGGGTTGTGTTGGATTCAAGTCTCGGAAGCTTGGGGTCTGCAATGGCATGTTTTTTCCCTGGATGTTCATCGGTACTTAAAACCCCCCAAGTATAAGTCTACTTGTAACTTACTTGGGGACTTAGGGGGCTTACGAGTTGGGATGTTCTCCCCAAAACAAACAGTCCTTAACAGGGATTCTAGTACCCCTACTATAATCGCTACGAAGCACTGTTAGTATTAGGGGGAGCATCCCAGCTTATAGGTACAGTTTTCATCGGGGTTAAAAAAGTATTAATGAACCCTAAACCCTAAACCCGAAACCCGAAACCCTAAACCCCAAACCCCAAACCCTAAACCCTAAACCCTAAACCCTAAACCCTAAACCCTAAACCCTAAACCCTAAACCCTAAACCCTAAACCCTGAACCCTGAACCCTAAACCCTAAACCCTAAACCCTAAACCCTAAACCCTAAACCCTAAACCCTAAACCCTAAAGCCCAGACCTCCCAAGTGTTGTGGATTCAAATCGGTGGACTCCCTTTTTTTGCCCCCAGGGCAAGCCGAGGAACCCAATTCTCAGTGCGTGAATGTCTCCATTCTCTGCTTAGGGTTTAGGGTTTAGGGCTTAGGGTTTAGGGAAAACGGCCCAAAACAAGAACGTTGGGTGTTGGCCACGTTCGGGGTTCCCATAGAGAACCTCCTGATGCCATGGCTGAGGGCCGACCTCCCTCATTCCCTACTCAGAACCTGTTCGCGCTTTGTTGAACCGATGAACCCCGAACAGCAGGCTCTGTAATTCTCAACCCCTCAAAAAGGTTCCCCCTACATCCGAACCCTATAAACCCTAAACCCGAAACCCTAAACCCTAAACCCTGAACCCCCCAAAAGGGGGCACTCCTACCTTACCCTGGAAGTCAGGGACTCCATGGCGGAGACGGTGAGCGCACAGCGCCAGGCCGCCTTGCCCGTGCTCGCAGCGTTTGTTGTGAAATATCTTTTTTTTTTTTGGGGGGGGGGGGGGGGGGGTTGGTTTAGAGGCTTTGGGAGGATTGTAGGGCTTGGAGAATCCGGGTTGGACTGTTCCTCCGAAAACTAGCAGTCCTTAATCGGGACTATATAGTACCTGCCAGTATAGTCCCTATCAAGGATTGTTAGTATAAGGGGGAACAACCGCGAGTCAGGGTTTAAATAGGCTTGGGTTGGGGCTTCAACGGTTTGGGGCTTAGGTTTGAGGATTCTCTACTCGAGGACTTGCTCTAAACCTGCCTCAAACCCAAACCTAAGCTCTAAAGCCTAAACCCTGACTGCTCAGAGCAAAAAAGCAGCCCGAGCGTATGTTTTTGGACTCTCGGAACTCTGTGTCAGGTGCTCTTCCCCAACGCCCAGAAGCTGGAAGAAGCTTATCAGCAGCAGGACGCTCCGAAGTGGACCTCGCACATCTGTTGGGGACTTCGTTAGTTCCTCGTTTCATGTGACGCGCGTGGGCGGAGGACCTCCAGAAGAAGGTCGCGGTGCCGCCAGAGCAGTGGTCACCAAGGTCTGGGCAGGGGTGCGTCAAAAACGGGTCGGAATAGTTACTAAACATTTTCCCTTATGGTCCCTTAAAAATTACTAAAATATACTAGAATAACCCCCCAAACCTTGTTCTAATTATTCAGGCTCCTACAGTAGGCATCACGAGGATCCGAGATTTAGACTCACGAGCTATTTGCCACAACTCAAGATTGACGCAAGGCCTCAAAGCGCCCCACCATAAGCGATACCTTAGATGAGCGAAACTCGACGTTCAGGCGCGTGCCCTACAAGACATACGAGAAGGATGGGGCCGCGGAGGACGACAGCGAAGAGGAAGAGGACCGATGCAACATAGGGTTTAGGGTTTAGGGCTTAGGGTTTAGGGTTTAGGGTGTAGGGTGTAGGGTTTAGGGTTTAGGGTTTAGGGTTTAGGGTTTAGGGTTCATCTCACTGTAATGTTATGAGCCAGTGTGCGCAAGACCCAGATGCAGTTGTCTCCCACGACTGGACGTTAATGTTGAACAGCGTTGGAGCTTTTTTTTTCTCCACACCCAACAGCTAGTTAGCTAGCTTGTGACGGCTGGTTCTGTTCGAAAAGTGGTTTCAGGGTCGACTCTGTTCGCAGCTTCATGCTGCTCTTTGATTGGGTTTTTTGCTGTGGCGGCTGAGTTACCCCACCGGTTACTTGCATCGATGTGAGCCGCTTCTGGAGCCTTCGACATGCTACAGGGTCATAGCGCTGAGGAAAGCATGCCAAGTTTGGGAACCCTTGCTGTAGGTCGGCCCCCACTGTTGCAGGCGTGTGATGGCGTGTGCCTGCGCATGCGTGTGGAAGAGTCGAATGCATGCTATGCGTCGGCTTTCTGCTAAACCACTTCGCTTGTCGTGAGTCTCATTCTTGAGTGGGCACCTTCAGGTGTTCAACGTATTTCAACCCTGGTTATAATTAGCATGAGTTATGATGATTGTACACAAGAAATGCCGTGCATGCAAAAGCAGCTACAGACGGCTTAAAATGAACACAAGCAAGGAAGTATGTGCGCTTGAGTGCTGCATTCCATAGCTGATGTGTGGCAAGATGCACATGAGGGGCAGATGCGCGCACGATGCTTGGGGTCGCTCCACCACATGAACCCACCTGATTGACAAAAATTGGTTCTTGATTGGGGAAAATCTTGATGGTTCCGCCATTTTTTCTTTTGCCAACATGCCCATGGCTTTCACAATGATCGTGTTGATGAGGAGGAGGAGGCGGCGACATTGGCTGGGGCACCTAGCATCGGAATTCTGATGGCCTTCAGCGGATAGCTCACAAGTGCGCACGGCGGAAACATCCCAATACCCGTGACCCTGAAACCTTTGCTTACACCCCGAACCCTAAACCCTAAACCCTACAAACCCTCAACCCTAAACCCTCAACCCTAAACCCTAAACCCTACAAACCCTCAACCCTAAACCCCAAACCCTACAAACCCTCAACCCTAAACCCTATAAACCCTAAACCCTTTAAACCCTAAACCCTATAAACCCCAAACCCTATAAACCCAAAACCCTATAAACCCCAAAACTTCGTGGAGATCTTGAGGCCGCGGAGGCAGATGTCGAGGGATTGGAGGTCGGAATGGAAGAGGCGACTCTTCAGGGTTTAGGGTTTAGGGTTTAGGGTTTAGGGCTTTAGGGCTTTATGGCTTCAGTGCTTTAGGGTTATGGTTTGTTCACTTGGCAGAACCACAGGTTGTGAGGTTAGCACTTGGCGAGTAGGATGTTCTTCGCAACGTAACGGCCTCTAGTAGGGATATCAACGCGGGGCGGGCCCTCAATCACAGGTGCCTATCTTGGTATCTGGGAAGTGTTGACCCGGAACACTTCTCCCAATGTGTGGTCCAGGGTAACCAGCGCAACCAGCGTTTAGGGTTTAGGGTTTAGGGTTTAGGGGTTTAGGGGTTTGTACGAGGGACCTTTATGTACTATTTGGCGCGTGGCTTGCTGCCTACCACACAACATACTTAATTTAAGAATTTAAGGAATTTAAGGTTTTTTTAAAATTAAAAAAAGCCCTTTTTAAATTTTAAAAAAACCTTGAATTCCTTAAATTCCTAAATACCTAATTTAGGAATTTAAGGAATTTAAGGTTTTTTTAAAATTTAAAAAGGCCCTTTTTAAAATTTAAAAAATTTAAAAAGGCCCTTTTTAAAATTTAAAAAAACCTTAAATTCCTTAAATTCCTAAATAGCTAATTTAGGAATTTAAGGAATTTAAGGAATTTAAGGTTTTTTTTTAAATTTAAAAAAGGGCCGGCCCAACAATTTTATTTACGCAATTTCAGAATTTAAGGAATTTAAGGTTTTTTTAAAATTTAAAAAGGCCCTTTTTAAAATTTAAAAAATTTAAAAAGGCCCTTTTTAAAATTTAAAAAAACCTTAAATTCCTTAAATTCCTTAAATTCCTTAAATTCCTAAATTAGGTAAATAAAATTATTCGACCGGCCCTTTTTTAAATTTTAAAAAAACCTTAAATTCCTTAAATTCCTTAAATTCTTAAATACCTAATTTAAGAATTTAAGGAATTTAAGGTTTTTTTAAAATTTAAAAGGCCCTTTTTAAAATTTAAAAAAATTTAAGAAGGCCCTTTTTAAATTTTAAAAAAAACCTTAAATTCCTTAAATTCCTAAATAGCTAATTTAGGAATTTAAGGAATTTAAGGAATTTAAGGTTTTTTTAAAATTTAAAAAAGGGCCGGCCCAACAATTTTATTTACGCAATTTCAGAATTTAAGGAATTTAAGGTTTTTTTAAAATTTAAAAAGGCTCTTTTTAAAATTTAAAAAATTTAAAAAGGCCCTTTTTAAAATTTAAAAAAACCTTAAATTCCTTAAATTCCTAAATAGCTAATTTAGGAATTTAAGGAATTTAAGGAATTTAAGGTTTTTTTAAAATTTTAAAAAGGGCCGGCCCAACGATTTTATTTACGCAATTTCAGAATTTAAGGAATTTAAGGTTTTTTAAAATTTAAAAAGGCCCTTTTTAAAATTTAAAAAATTTAAAAGGCCCTTGATAAAATTTAAAAAATTTAAAAAGTCCCTTTTTTAAATTTAGAAAAGCCTTAAATTCCTTAAATTCCTTAAATTCCTAAATTAGGTAAATAAAATTATTCGACCGGCCCTTTTTTAAATTTTAAAAAAACCTTAAATTCCTTAAATTCCTTAAATTCTTAAATGCCTAATTTAAGAATTTAAGGAATTTAAGTTTTTTTTAAAAATTTAAAAAGGCCCTTTTTAAAATTTAAAAAAAATAAAAAGGCCCTTTTTAAATTTTAAAAAAAACCTTAAATTCCTTAAATTCCTAAATAGCTAATTTAGGAATTTAAGGAATTTAAGGAATTTAAGGTTTTTTTAAAATTTAAAAAAAGGGCCGGCCCAACAATTTTATTTACGCAATTTCAGAATTTAAGGAATTTAAGGTTTTTTTAAAATTTAAAAAGGCCCTTTTGAAAATTTAAAAAATTTAAAAAGGCCCTTTTTAAAATTTAAAAAAACCTTAAATTCCTTAAATTCCTAAATAGCTAATTTAGGAATTTAAGGAATTTAAGGAATTTAAGGTTTTTTTTAAATTTAAAAAAGGGCCGGCCCAACAATTTTATTTACGCAATTTCAGAATTTAAGGAATTTAAGGTTTTTTTAAAATTTAAAAATGCCCTTTTTAAAATTTAAAAAATTTAAAAAGGCCCTTTTTAAAATTTAAAAAATTTAAAAAGGCCCTTTTTAAAATTCAAAAAAACCTTAAATTCCTTAAATTCCTAAATAGCTAATTTAGGAATTTAAGGAATTTAAGGAATTTAAGGTTTTTTTAAAATTTAAAAAAGGGCCGGCCCAACAATTTTATTTACGCAATTTCAGAATTTAAGGAATTTAAGGTTTTTTTAAAATTTAAAAAGGCCCTTTTTAAAATTTAAAAAATTTAAAAAGGCCCTTTTTAAAATTTAAAAAAACCTTAAATTCCTTAAATTCCTTAAATTCCTAAATTAGGTAAATAAAATTATTCGACCGGCCCTTTTTTAAATTTTAAAAAAACCTTAAATTCCTTAAATTCCTTAAATTCTTAAATACCTAATTTAAGAATTTAAGGAATTTAAGGTTTTTTTAAAATTTAAAAGGGCCCTTTTTAAAATTTAAAAAATTTAAGAAGGCCCTTTTTAAAATTTAAAAAACCTTAAATTCCTTAAATTCCTAAATAGCTAATTTAGGAATTTAAGGAATTTAAGGAATTTAAGGTTTTTTTGAAATTTAAAAAAGGGCCGGCCCAACAATTTTATTTACGCAATTTCAGAATTTAAGGAATTTAAGGTTTTTTTAAAATTTAAAAAGGCCCTTTTTAAAATTTAAAAAATTTAAAAAGGCCCTTTTTAAAATTTAAAAAAACCTTAAATTCCTTAAATTCCTTAAATTCCTAAATTAGGTAAATAAAATTATTCGACCGGCCCTTTTTTAAATTTTAAAAAACCCTTAAATTCCTTAAATTCCTTAAATTCTTAAATACCTAATTTAAGAATTTAAGGAATTTAAGGTTTTTTTAAAATTTAAAAAGGCCCTTTTTAAAATTTAAAAAATTTAAAAAGGCCCTTTTTAAATTTTTAAAAAACCTTAAATTCCTTAAATTCCTAAATAGCTAATTTAGGAATTTAAGGAATTTAAGGAATTTAAGGTTTTTTTAAAATTTAAAAAAGGGCCGGCCCAACAATTTTATTTACGCAATTTCAGAATTTAAGGAATTTAAGGTTTTTTTAAAATTTAAAACGGCCCTTTTTAAAATTTTAAAAATTTAAAAAGGCCCTTTTTAAAATTTAAAAATTCCTTAAATTCCTTAAATTCCTAAATTAGAAAGGATTTTAAGGTTTTTAAAAGGCTTTTAAAGGCCTTAAAACCTTTAAAAAGTCAAATGGGGAGGGTCCCGGGGCCCCCGGACTCAATTGAATTTTTTAAAAACCTTAAAAACCTTAAAATCCTTAAAAAATCAAATGGGGAGGGCCGAGCCATTTAGTTTTTAAGGATTTTAAGGTTTTTCAAAGGCTTTTAAAACTCTTAAAATCCTTAAAAAACTAAATGGCTCGGCCCTCCCCATTTGATTGTTCAAGGATTTTAAGGCTTTTAAGGTTTTTAAAAAATTCAATTGGGTCCGGGGGAGAGATGCGCGGCTCGATTTGGCCAAATTTTGCCCGGAGGCTGCCCGGCAAAATTTGGCCAAATCGAGCCGCGCATTTCTCATCGCGTACGAAGAGCAGTCCGATTTGGCCAAATTTTGCCCGCAGGCTGCCCGGCAAAAATTGGCCAAATCGAGCCGCGCCTTTCTGGAGGCCCGAAATTATTTAAAATATTTTAATTATCGAAATTTTCATAAATTCCACCCGAATTTAAATATTGGAGGCCCGAAATTCGTTGTATTTCTTTGCGCAAAAGGAAATAACACAAGGAAATGATGTTACATGTATCCAAAATTAGGATGTCCTTTTTTTCCTTTTTCTGTAGCAAAACCCACCTGAAAAGGACACCCCCACGAGAGATCTCTATCTTTTGGAAACCTTGAAGGAAAAGGTGCTTCTTTGTCCACTCTCGCCTTTCGTTCGTTTCATTCTCTGTCCCCTTTGCCATGTAAATATGAAAAATTCAAATGATGTATAATATGTAAAGAAGGGCGTCCAAGATGTTTAGAGTGTTTCCGGTGTCCTTTTCTTCCTGTTTCTGTAGCAAAACCCCACCTTAGAAGGACACCCACACCAGAGACTCCGATGTTTTGGAAGTCTTGAAGGGAAGGCACTCGCGTTTTCCACTGTGGCTTTCCTTTCGTTTTATTTTTTGCGCAGGAGGAAATAAGAGACAGAAATGATGTTACATGTATCCAAAATTAGGGTGTCCTTCTCTTCTTTTTTCTGTAACAAGACCCACCTTAAATGGACACCCACACCGGAGACCTCTATTTTTTGGAAACCTTGAAAAAAAGGTGCTTCTTTGTCCACTCTCACCTTTCGTTCGTTTCATTTCCTGTCCCCTTTTTTCGTTTACATATGAAATATGTAGGGGAAGGCGCGGCTCGATTTGGCCAAATTTTGCCGGGCAGGCTCCGGGCAAAATTTGGCCAAATCGGGCTGCTCTTCGTATGCGATGAGAAATGCGCGGCTCGATTTGGCCAAATTTTGCCGGGCAGCCTCCGGGCAAAATTTGGCCAAATCGAGCCGCGCATTTCTCATCGCATACGAAGAGCAGCCCGATTTGGCCAAATTTTGCCCGCAGGCTGCCCGGCAAAATTTGGCCAAATCGAGCCGCGCCTTTCTGGAGGCCCGAAATTATTTAAACTATTTTAATTATTGAAATTTTTATAAATTCCACCCGAATTTAAATCTTGGAGGCCCGAAATTCGTTGTATTTCTTGGCGCAAAAGGAAATAACACAAGGAAATGATGTTACATGTATCCAAAATTAGGATGTCCTTTTCTTCTTTTTCTGTAGGAAAACCCACCTGAAAAGGACACCCCCGCGAGAGATCTCCATCTTTTGGAAACCTTGAAGGAAAAGGTGCTTCTTTGTCCACTCTCGCCTTTCGTTCGTTTCATTCTCTGTCCCCTTTGCCATTTAAATATGAAAAATTCAAATAGTGTATAGTATGTAAAGAAGGGCGTCCAAGATGTTTAGAGTGTTTCCGGTGTCCTTTTCTTCCTGTAAGAGAAGAGAGAAGAGGAATTTACATGTTCTTCCTACCTTGTTCTTGCCCCTCCCTCTTCTCTCCCCCCTGAGCCTGTCTCTCTGGCTCTCTATCTCCTCATTTTTTTTAGGCATGAAGAGAAGTATAGACTCGATAGACCGTGGGAGGGAGAGGGCCTCTTGGCTTGCCCATCTCTTTCTCCGTTTAGACAAGAACATAATTTGGAGAGAAGGGGGGCTGTGGCCTTCCTTTCGTTCTATTCTTTGCGCAAGAGGAAATACAGAAAGAAGTGATGTTACATGTATCCAAAATTAGGGTGTCCTTCTTCTTCTTTTTCTGTAACAAGACCCACCTTGAAAGGACACGCCCACCGGAGACCTCCATTTTTGGGATACCCTGGAAGAAAGCAGCCCGAAGACCTAAGATTTTTCAAGAATTTACGCCCCCAAAAGACAAATCGCAAGCGCCGTCCCCCTAAGATGTTTAAAGAAGTTATGCGCTCAACAGACAATTCGCAAGCACCGTCCCCCTAAGATTTTGGAAAAAGTATGCTCCCAAAAGACAGATCGCAGGCACCGTCCCCTCAAGATTTTGGAAAATATATGCTCCCCAAAGGCAAATCGCAACAGTCCCCCTAAGGTTTTTACAAAGAGAAGCTCCCAAAAGACAGATCGCAAGCACAGCCCCCCAACAATTTTGGAAAAGCGTATGTTCCCAATCAGTTTTTCTTGTGAAAGAGAAAGACAAGAAGATAAGAGAGACGAGGAGTTTACATGTCTTCCTACCTTGTTCCTTTCTTCTTCCGGTTCGCTCGCTTGTTCTCTCTCTCTCTCTCTCTCGCTCTATCTCTCTCGCTCTCTCTCTCTCTCTCTCTCTCGCTCTATCTCCCTCTCGCTCTCTCCCTCTCCCTCTCCCTCTCCCTCTCCCTCCCCCTCCCTCTCCCTCTCCCTCGCCCTCTCCCTCCCCTCTCCCTCTCCCTCTCCCTCGCCCTCTCTCCCTCACTCTCTCTCTCTCTTTCTTTCTTTTTTTTGGGCGGCATGTCTTGTAGAATTGGAAGACGAGGATAAGGGTGAGCTACAACAAAAGAGGTTTGCTGAAGCAGAGAGGGAGTGAGACAGGGCGAGGCATAGAGAAAAGCATAGATTGTGGGACAGAGAGGGTCTCTTAGCTTCCCCCTTCTCAAGTTCATGTCAGTGTTCTTTCTTGTGGAAAAGAAAGACGAAAAGAGAAGAGAGAAGAGGAATTTACATGTTCTTCCTACCTTGTTCTTGCCCCTCCCTCTTCTCTCCCCCCTGAGCCTGTCTCTCTGGCTCTCTATCTCCTCATTTTTTTAGGCATGAAGAGAAGCATAGACGCCGTAGACCGTGGAGGGAGAGGGCCTCTTGGCTTGCCCATCTCTTTCTCCGTTTAGACAAGAACATAATCTGGAGAGAAGGGGGGCTTACACCTTCTTCTCACCATGCTCCTCACTCTTCTCTCTTCCCCGCCCCCCTGGGCTTGAGGGCAAGGTTTTCCCCACCCCCACCCCCACGAATCACTCTCTCGCTCTCTCTCTCTCTCTCTCTCTCTCTCTCTCTCTTTCTTTCTCACTCTCTGTCTCTGTCTTTCTTTTCTCTTCTGAGTGGTATGTCTCGTAGAACTAGAAGGGGGGGAGAGTGAGAGGAATGAAAGGCTCTCTCTCTCTCTCTCTCTCTCTCTCTCTCTCTTCTTCTGCTGGGCATGAGGGGCGTATGCCTTCCGCGCGCCAAGTGCGCCCGAGTCGACGTTCCCCTGCCGTTTGCCCCAAGCGGACCCTACCTATAAGGCCAACTGAGGTTACCGCTATATTTCTTCTGTCACTCTCTCTATCTCTTCTTTTCTTTTATGGGCCGTATGTCTTGTACAAGTGGAAGACGAGAAGGAGGGTGAGCTATTAGATTTGCTGAAGCAGAGAGGGCGTGAAACAGGGCGAGGCATAGAGAGAAGCATAGACCGTGGAAGCTCTTGGCTTTCCCCTTCTGAAGTCCATATCAGTTTTCAATTTTGTTGAAGAGAAAGAGAAACAAAGAAGAGAGAACAGGAATTTACATGTTCTTCCTAACTTGTTCTTGTCCCTCCCTCTTCTCTCCCCCCTCACCCTGTCTCTCTTTATCTCTATCTCCTCACTATTCTTTTGAAGTGGTACGGGAATGTGGAATGAGATGAAGGCAGCGTCCCCTGGAGGGACCTGCCCCTCACAAGAAAAAGCCCGAGCATCAGCTTCCAAATAAACCCTGTTTCAACCACCCCCCACCCCCCTTCCCCTAGGTTTCGTATACTTTCTGCAGTAAGGATGTGATGCCCAATTGCTTTGACAAGTACCATATAAGACCTTATGTGCTTAATTGGAAAGCGAGCAATATCCGGTAACCTTGTTGGGAGATTTGTGGGAAACATTGAGAGTGAAAAGCAAGATGCTTGCGATCAATTCCTAGCAGCCTGTTTGAAGGTCCCACTAGGTGGTGAAATGATGTTTGCTCCAAGTATTCTCGTGTCCCCGGGACTTACAGTAAATCATTCGTCTTCTTTGCGTGTTTTTCTTTTCCTTCTTTCTTCCTTTCTTACCTCGATTTCGCCCATTCTCTGTCACTTTCTCTCAACAGCTCTCGCCCCTTCCCGCTGATGGTTCCATGCCCTACCCTTGCCTCCTTTCAAATGAAGAGGCAAGAAGAGAGTAAGAGAGTAAGAGAGGAAGAGAGGAGAGGGAGACCCGTCCCCTACCCTTCCCTTTTTCGATACCCTTTTAAGAATAAGAAAGAGAAGAACAAGAGGAAAAAGAGAGAAGAGGAGGAAGGTAGGCAGAGGAAGAAGGACTTCCTCCCTTTCATTTGGCTTTGTCTTACATTTCGTTTTTGCCCTCTTCTGCCATCTCTTTTCTCAATGTCTTGCTGTCTCTCACTGTAAGGAAAGGAAGAGGCGAGAGGAGGAGGGGAGGGGAGGAGAGGCAATGGGTGCTGCTGGAAGCTCTTGCCCCAGGACATTCAACAAGCCTTGAAGGCCCCGACATTCGGGAGGCTCCCGGGAGGCCTGGAGGCTGAGACACAAAACGGGATGAGAAAAAGCCTCGCTCGTGGTTCTGTACACACCCGTAGCCCAATGTTGGCTTTTCCGTTTGCAGCGTCACCCCCGCAACATACCAGGGGTGGGGGAAAGTTCTAAACGCATGCCCCTCAGGGGCGGTCCCTTCGGGGATCATATGCTCGGAAGAAGAAGAAGAGATGGAGAGAAACAACAAAGACGAGAAAGGAGGAGATGATGAGAGAGCGGGCCTCTTGCTTGCCCTGAGCTCTCTGTTCCTTGCAGTTCTCCTTTCTTATGCAAAAAGAAGAAGAGAAGAATATGGCAAGAGAAGGGAAAGCAAGAGAGAGTCGAGCGAAGGAGCAAAACAAACTTTCTTCTGCCCGCCGTCTTCCTCCATCTTCTCTTGTCCCTCTCGTTCTGTTCTTTCCTTATTCTTCGAAGAATGTTGTTGAGAGGAGGGGAGGAAGGGAAGAGGAGAGGGGGCGTGACAAACAAAGGAGCGGCAGAGTGAGGAGGAGTTTGCCCGTCGCCTCAACTCACCCGGAAGCGCCCAACGGGTCCGGAGGACCAAGATCTGTCCCTCTTTGTGAGGAAAGGAAGAGGCGAGGGGAGGGGAGGAGAGGCAATGTCTCATGGCGAGCTGGGAGGGAGGGTCTCTCTCTCTCTCTCTCTCTCTCTCTCTCTCTCTCTCTCTCTCTCTGTCTGTCTCTCTTTCTCTTCTTCTTCCGCTGGGCTTGAAACTTTCCCTCTCTCTCTTCTTTCTATCAGTTCTTTGTATTGTTCTCACCTTTCCGGGATCTGTTTCTATTTTTCTGCATTCCTTCTTCGCCTTAGCTCTTCACCAGAAAGGAAAGAATATGAAAGAAGGAGAGTGGCAGAGAGGTGAGAGGAAGGACCGAAGGCGAGTGAATAGGAGAACTCTTCCTCCGAATCTCGCGGCTACCAGTCCTCTTCTCCTTTTTCTTCCAACGCAGCTCGTCTTGGTTTATCACTTATGAAACGTGAGAGAAGAGCGAGGAATGAACAGAGGAGGAGGACAAGGCCCTGCTGCTTTTTCATCCCCTCCCCCCTCCCTCTCTCTCTGTCTCTCTCTCTCTCTCTCTCTCTCTCTCTCTCTCTCTCTCTCTCTCTCCCTATTCTCTTTTCCCTTTTCTCTTTCTCTTTTACTTGCTCCCTTTCTTTCTGTCTCTCTTTCCCTGGCTCTTGTTCTCCTTCTACCGTTCTCGGATTCGCTTCTTTTTCTCTTGTCT